>PVKA01011680.1:0-60085 GCA_004027165.1 Ctenomys sociabilis | reverse complement strand
GCACTAATGGTGGTTGGACAGGATATTATGTCGGCTTTTAGTACTATGGTCATCCACTAGGTAAATAATTATTGAATTTTTGATATAATTCAGGTATAAAAAAATAAGATAAGTAAGCAACTACACTCTTAATTCACTGATAAGAGATATCTGCTAAAATAATATCTGTAAATATAATATCATGTATGCACCTTGTACAGTACCAAAACATTATGAAAACAGTTTGCAATGTATTAATTCATCGAATCTGTATGGTTAAGATGTCTTGAAACTGTCTGATTGACATTTGTATTTTAATAAAATAAAAATAAATGAAAAAAAATTACAAAACAGAAAATATCATGGGAGAAACTAAGGCCAAAATATAGTGTTTAAAAAAAAAAAGGTATAAACTTATATCAAAATGGCACATGGTAACCCATAAATATATACAATATTTTGTATTAAAACTGGAAAAGAACATATAATATATTTTAACTTAAAAATTTATTTATTTATTTTTATGTGGTACAGGCTCTCACCTCACAGTGATCCTTCTGTCTCACCTTCCCCAGCTTTGGGATTATAGGTGTGCACCACCATGCCTGGTTTTAGTGGCTAGATCAGCGAAGGGCCAGCATAGCATGTGATACCAGGGATCAAATCTGTGTCCTTGTGCTTGCCAAGCTGGTGCTTAGACTGCCGAGTTATTGCCCCAGCCCAAGTGTATTTTAATTTAGTTTACCCTAGAATAATGACTAACCTAGTAACAATAAGCAATTCTTTTTTCAGTCTTGGGGATTGAACTCAGGGCCTTGCAGTTGTCAGGCAAGCGCTTATTTTACTGAGCTATCTCTCAGATATCTCCCAGCTATCTCCCTGGCTCAATAAGCAATCTTTACATTGAGATTTAAATACTGTTTCCCATGAAAGGAAATCACTGGGAAATTGAGTGATGCAAATCACACGGCTAGGATCAGAATGATCCTGCCCAATGCGTAGTTGTAGTAAAGAGCTTACTAAAGAGAGTGGGTCAAGAGGTCTCAGAAGCCAAACTTACTAAAGGCAATAGATCAAAAGGATTCCAAAGACAAATCTGTAAAATACCAAATGTCTGAAGATGGGGCATTTTGGTATCAATGGAGGTACTATCTGCAAAAAACTAATGAACACAAAAAGCCATGGGCTTATAACAAAACATTTATTAGTTTATAATAGATAAATCATTGTTAACCTTAAAGAGAAGTCAGAGAGCCCACTTATTGTTTGGAAAATCTACATACAAGCAAAGAACCACTGATTTTTGCCTTTCTTAGGTCAGCTCCCTCTGAGGCTAACCAACTCAAGGATGTAAGCAAATTTTTCTTCTTGGCCTTGTACCAGATAGTAGAAGAAGAAATAGAACTGGAATATCTCTGCATACAAACTCTAGTGCATTAGTGGGTCCACGCAGCAATTATCAATGCCTGCTACTGTTACAAAAAGACACAGCTATTAATTTTTATCACCTGAATAAAGTAGACACATCATCTACACAGGAGTCTTGGGAGAATAAATTAAATTTTCCTCTTCCTCTGGATTGAATTCCATTTTCAACAGGTATGGAAAGAAAGGGCCTAGTCTGTTACATGGCACGTGGGAATACCACTACCAGAGTCCAGACTCTCGGTAATGGCCACAATAAATCCAAGTTACTTGTCAATCAAAGTGACAATGAAATAAAGTAGGGTGGAAGGAGAATTTACACATTCAAGGAGCCCTCAAGAGTCTTATTAACCAATCTTGGCATGTGGACCTGATATGTGAAATTAAAAGAAATAAAAATAAATTAAAGTACATAGGACAATCAGGGAAATGTGAACACAGAGCAGACACTTGATAACATTAAGGATTTTTGTTGATGTTTTTTAAATCTGAGTGTGATGATAGCACTTGCAAAAGGGTATCCTCAGTGTTTGGTGATACTACTGAAATCTGTGTAGGTGAAATGATCCGAAGTCTGGGGTTCACTTCAAAACAACCCAGAGGAAGGAGGCAATTGGAAGAAAGAATGTAGACAGAACAACTAGGTGTTAGGCATTTGGGAGTTCATGATAACATTTTTTTTTTCTTTAGGATAGATATACAGTTACTTTCTCTTAGTTCAATGAGAAGAAAGATTTATACTAACAGTGTTTAGACAAGATATCATGTCTGCACCTTGTACTATGAATAACCACTGCAAAGACAACAACATACAATGTATCAATTATTGTAACTGTCCTACTAACCTGTTTTGAAACTGTCTCACTGCTATTTCTTTCTCAATAAAATTAATTAAAATATATTTCCCATAATGACAAATTTAAAAAGAATAGAAGATGACCTATGTTTATGTACTTATTTATGCAAATGACCTACTTGGACTATATTAAGCCTTGCAAATTGGTAAAAGTCTACCAGACCTCTTAAATATTATTGGAGACCCTGTGATCTGCATGGTGATCTTTCCTTGAAACTATAGAAGAGAGTTATTAACATGTGAAGTTAGCAGCAAACAGCATGGGTAACATCTTCAGGTTTTATCCTAATGCCAACGTGTGTATCTTCTGGCTTTTTCTTCTGACAGTGACTGATGCCTTTGAAGTCTGCTGACTTCTTTTCTTCTTTAGTTAGCTGTGGGGCTCAGGGACCACTGGGCACAATGTTCTCTAGTTAGAAGGGATTCTTCTAATATAACAAGGATGAGTCTATGGTTTCACTTTTTGATACATATTTCTTTATTCATATTTCTATAGTCTATATCTATGTTATATAATGTCTTAGGTGCATATGACATACTCTATCATACTTACATATTTTACACTTCAGGGTTCAAATTCAGGATGTTGAGCTTGCTAGCCATGCGCCTAAGTTGCTGAGCTATCTCCCTGACCTATTATCATACTTACATATGTCATATATAAGGAAATAAATATATTCTTATAGTCTCTTATATGTGCATGGGATTTCTATTTCTGAAGTATAACGTAATATAGTCTTTTGCTCAATGAATATTTATTAAATGCTCAAATAGTTGGCATTGCACTAAATAATGAGGATAGAATACGCAAAGTTCAGGTTCTAATGAAAAGTCCTGTGTAGGGAGACATCACTATACCAGTGAAAAGCTAATTGGAAAGGTGCTATGGGGAGAAATGAAGAGCACTACGGGAAGACTGATGGACTGAAGCCGTGCCCTAGGACAACAGGTCCCCTTGCAGCAGGTGGCATGTAAGCAGAAGCTCAGAGGCTGAGGTGGTGCATCAAATTTCAGAAGAGCTGAGAGACAAGCATTCTAGCCACAGGAACACCCATTGCAGATGGTGAGGCAAGGAAATGTCCATTAGACTTGCTACAATTGAGGTTTATTGTGGTTAAAGTGTAATGAACAAGAGGGAGTGTAGTTCAAAGGACAGCATCTAACCTGTTCTTCAAATAACCATGTAGATCTGTTTCTCTTGTCTGACAAGCAACCTTGTGTCATTGCTAGTATATTGTGAAGTAAAAGCTTGACTTTTACCAGATCCCAGGTCTGGAGTTCCCCTTAACCAGCAAAACAAGCCTGTGCTAGTCTCAGTCTCCCTGCTTTGTGTTCTTCAAGCCAGGAAGGTCAATTGAAGCTGTGCTTTTTTTTTTTTTTTTTTTTTTTTTTGCCAGAATGAGGGGCTCAGACTGAAAAGAGAAGATGCCACCCACTCCTGGATGTGATGTTAGGATTTCTTCCATGGTTTCACATGGAAGGAGGGAAGGGGTGCACCTTCTGAATGTCCTGAGGTGCCTGTGGTTAAAGAGCAGGGCCTGCTGTCACATCCATCTGCTGCTTTCCCTAAGTCTAGCTGAGCAAACTACTACTTGAGAGGAAGAGCTAGAGCCATGTTACATCATCTGAACATGGGCCAGGCCATAAGGAACCACTCCAATTCCGGTGGAGCATCCATCGGAACACAGAGCCACCCTTTCTAGTTTCCAGGGTGACAATCGTTCACTGCTTGTTGCTTTTTGAAGGGGAGAATGATGAAATCCTTTTGATTTGGAAGAATTCTACTGGCAGAAATGATTTTCATGATGAACTTGGCCCAGGTCATAGAATGGAAGAGATTCACTTGATCATCATCATCATCATCTTCTCCTCCTCCTCTTTCTTCTTTCATTATTAATTATTATTATTATTATTATTAATTATTATTTTTGGTGGAACCAGGGATTGAACTCAGGCCCTTGTGCTTGCCAGGGAAGCGCTTATTCCACTGGGCCATCTCCCTGGCCCCTTGATCTTATTATTGAGGTGAATCCTTGCTTTGTGGAGAAGTGGGAGAAGGAGCGGAGACAGAGAAAAAGGAGAGAGGAGGAGAGGTTAGAGTTAGAGGAGGCGGAGTTGGAGGAGGAAAATGGAGACAAAGATGAGGAGGGTTTGGAGTTGAAGGAAGAGGAGGTGGTAGCAAAGAGTGGAGGAAATAACAGGAGCCAGACAGTGGGATAGCTACTTTGATGCAAAGCTCCAGAGAGGGAAGGGGTTATCATCACCTTTTATGAATAAGCAAATTGAAGCACAGCAAGAAAAAAGGGACTGAACTAAATTCACACAAATTAGAAGAGATGGACCAGGCTTCTGTAGTTTCACCTTTCTGAGGCACAGAACTTCTCTGTAGACCATGTGAAAAAGGAATAGTGCCTGCTTTCTAGTTCAGATTACACAGAACTCTACACTGGATGCTTACATTGGGGGGGGGGAAGCAAAACAACAAAGCAGCTACTACCTTTGCTTTGTTATCGGTCTGGTCTTGTGTGTGCTTCAGCTCTGCGGTGTTTTAGAAGTGTGTCATCCAACAGCATCATTGTGCAGGTAACAGCAGACCCAGAAGGTGAGGCGCATGCCCCAACTCATCCAGCTGAGAAGCAACAGGGCCACTGTCCAAGATCTAAGTCCATGTACTTCTTCCTAAACTATTGCTGCCTTGTACTTGGGGATTATTTTATTGTTTACCTTTGTTGTTAAACTTCAAGATAAACCTGAGACTCTCTTTCTTTTGTGGTTAGGAAAGGACTTTCAATTTGCTTGGTGTTAAGATGGGGGTAATAGAGGCATATATTTGCAAAAAATCTACTTCTTTAGAAAAACAATCAACTAAATTGAATTAAATATGTGTCTCTGTGCGTATATGGGGTACAGAGAGAGGAGTGGGTGTCTTAGTTCCCTTACCATCTGAGGCATAATACCAAGCACCTGTAACTTAAAGGAAAAGCTGAATTTGGCCCATAGATTCAGAAGGTTCAGTCCCTGGTTGGTAGGCTCAAGAGAAACAGCATGATGGAGAGGTATGAGGGGAGGAAAGCTCCTCATGTATGAGCAACAAAGAAGCAGAAAGAGAAAGGAAGCGCTGGGAAGGGAGGCACCCAGCGCCCCCCTCTTCTGAGCAGGCCCCACCTCTGGGCAGCACACTTAGCCACTGAAATCAGTAGTGGATAAACCCACCCATGAGTACAGTGGCCCCAGGATCCAGTCACTCTCCAGAAAGCCCTACGCTGAGTGCACGAGAGTCTTGGGGGCACATCCCCTATCCAAACCTTAGCAGTGGGACACCTCTATCTAGGTACTAGATAAAATTTTGTGGCAAATTTGCTTAATACATGATTGCTTAAGCTGTGTCTTCAGTTCTCAGCTTCGGAGTGGGGGATATGCTGGATACCAACTACCTAGCATGTTTACAGAACACTTCAGTATGCATTGCCTATATGCCCCAATATTCACAGAGGGCTTAACACCAAATCTGGCAAATGACATGTGGTAAAATTGCTTTCCATTGTAATGATCTCATTTAGGGTGAACACATGATTTGCTCAGTTTTACAAAGTAGAAATTGAGATTTAGACTCTTAAATAACTCCATAAAATCACTTAGCAAATGATAGATCCAGAAGTGAAACCCAGGTCTGCCTAATTTTTTGGTATTTTTGTCTTCCATGCTGGCTTTGCATTGGTTAGGGGCCATGCAACACTGATTGATCAGAGAGTAATAACTATGACCAGACATGCAAGGTGGAACGTTCACCCTCTTTTTGCTGTTGGAAATAGAACCAAAATTGTTTTGGGCCACCTGGTCTCAGCTCTTCCACGGAGAAGTTCATTTATAGCAATAAACCAAGGATAAGCAAGGCAGACTATTTTGTATTCCATGAGTGTGGCAGCCTCTGTCTGATCTGACTCCCAGGTCTCATTTGTCACCCGATGCAGCATCAGCCTGGCCACTTGATGGATAGTGGTTTCCCTCCGAGGGATAAATCTACAAGTTGCGGCCGCCAAAAGGCTCCCCAGGACTTGCACCACTTGTGAGAGTGGGGCTGCCTGCCTATGGTTCCATTTCTGGAACTGGAATACTGGCTCCCATTTTTTTCTGGCTCCACTGATGACATCAGCTGTGTGTGGACTCAGGAGTCTTGAAGGCGGCTTCAGCATGCCTGACTGTTCGAGTTGGTTTAAGGGTGTGGAGCTTATGGATTTCTGTTTGATTATCAATATCAATTTTAGAGGAGTCTTGAGTTTGTCTGTTATTGTTAATAGGAGACTCAGCTATATTAGGAAGGACCACTAGACAGAGGGTCGGAATACTGGGATCTGGCATATCTTGCTTTGTGGTGTGGGGTCAATTACTGCCTGCTTTTTGACACATGAGACTTGAGCTCTGTCCTAGAACATGAAATGTATACAATATGATTTTAGAACGTGGCCTCAACTTTAGAGAACACAGGCTAACATACTAGGCTTGCCATGGTTTCTATCTTGGACTTAATGACAGGGCTTGTTTTATTTTTATGGTAAGTGACACAGGCTTCCTATTTATGTCACTGTGTACTACAAATTTCTCTTAAAATAGCTTAATTGCATTTTAAAAAGTGAATTTATAGACTAATAAATAATGGCAAACCTCTGTGAATGAAGTTGGAGGGGCTCTGTGACTGGATTTCTATGCTCCTTTAATTCCATTGTGTATTTTAAGATTTTGGTGAACATTTGTGGTATCTTTCTGATGAGACAATTCTTTGCCATTATGAAATGCCTCTTGACAACTCTTGTCTTAAGGTCTACTTTATTTGATAATAATGTAGACTCTCTAGCCCGCTAGTGTTTACTGGCTGTGTGGTATGTCTTTTTCCATCCATTTATTAGGACAACTTGCATTGACAAATAATAACCAGTCTTGCTTTTTAAAAATTCCATTTGGATAACCACAGACCTTTAATCCACTACCATTTGATGCAATTACTGATGTAATTATATTAAGTATGTCATCTTATTGTTATCTTCTTTATTTCACTATTTTTTTCCATTCCTCTAAATTCCTTTCACTGCTGTATTCACTTTGTGTTGTTGCTGTAACAAATTAGAACATGCTCAAGTGTTCCAGGACTGAAGTCTGACTGTCCGTTGGCTGGGAGCTGCATTGGTTCCCAGGGTCTGATTGAATTTTTTTCAACCTTTCCATGTGGCTTCCTATAGCAGTGGTGGTCAAGAACCTCTCATGGTTTGAATCTCTTTAATTTCTCTTCTGCTGTATGTCAGGTTCCATCTGCAGAAAGTCCTCTGCATTGAAGGGTGCATGTGCTTGGGCCTGGTGGAGCCCCGCAGGGTCACCTCCCTGTTCTAGGGTCTATATTCTTTATCACATCTGCAAAGTCTCCTTTCCCATGGAAGCAACATGCTCGCAAGTTCCCAGAATGGAGGCGGAGAGCTCTTTCGGTATAACAATTCCCCCATACCTGTATATATATTTTTTGATTTTTAGAATGTTTCAGAATTTCATTTTAACTTATTGATTGGATTTTAAACCTTTCTGTTCACATATTCATTTGAGTAGATGAAAATAAGTACTTGGCACAACCCAACAACATTTCATGATAAAATTTTGCTCACATTACATGTAGAGTGTATTTCCACATGATTATGGACACATATAAGGCCATAGCTAGCATCGCACTTGATGAATATTGAAAACTTTTCTCAGCCAGGCGTGGTGGCGCAGGCCTGTAATCCCAGCACTCGGGAGGCTGAGGCAGGATTGTTGTGAGTTTGAAACCAGCCTGAGACAAAGTGAGCTTAAGGCGAGCCTGAACTGCATAGTGAGACCCTGTCTCAAAAAGACAAAAAAAAAAAAAAAAAAAAAAACAACTTTTCTCTAACATCAGAAAGAAGACAAAGCTGCTTACTCAACTACCTTTATTCAACATAATATTAGTACACCTAGCTAGAGCAATTAGGCAAGCAATAGAAATAAAAGAATCAAGTAGAGCCAGATGTGATGGCACACATGTATAATCTCAGCATTCTGGGAGGCTGAGCACGAGGGTCAAAAGTATGAGCCCAGTCTGAGGAATCTGGAGACTTTTTGAGACTCTAGCTCAAAATTTAAAAAAATTAAAAGGATGGTGAGGGTGCAGGTCAGTGTGAAGATTCTGGGTTCTACCTTTGGTACAAAAAAATAAGTCCTAATTGTTAAGGTGATGACATTGGGCATTACACTCAACATGTGTAGCCTGTCATAGGCTAATTAGATCTAATATTATACAGTACCATTCCACAGCCTTTGGTTACACCTCCGTGGTCTCTTTATTGGATAGTTTTCAATTTGTCCCCTTCCCTCTAGACCTCGCTCAAGCATCTGTCTATGTAACTTTTTGCCTTTTCTGAAAGCTTGTATTTTCCACATGAATGAACTTGCCATTATCCTATAATATTCTGTACGTACTTCAGTTTTTGTCGCATTTCTCTGCAAGTGTGAGATCTATTTGTCCTTTTCACCAACTAATCTGAACTTTGAGGGAAAAGATCCATATTTAATGTATTCCTGTGAATGCTTATCAACCTGCAATTTCCCCTTCAGATTAGAGGGTTTTCCTGCTTTATGTTTTATATCTCCAGTGCCTGGCTTCATGCCTGGCTTATCACAGATGCTTGATAAATATTTCTTTAACTGGAATGATGTTTTTGAAATTCATAATCCATTAAGGCAGAACCAGAACTGGATTCCAGATTTGTTTTCCCTCTAAGTCAATTCTATCTTAGGCTCTTCAGCCCCTGAATCTAAACAATCCTCAAGGCCTCGTTTCCAACTTATATCTTTATCCACATATCTCGAGAGCAATTTTAAAAATATACTCTTAAAACATAGACTGGGTTTAATATGATGTAAAGGCTTGAGGATTTTCCTGTTAGTTTCTATAGCAGTCCCTCTAGTGAGAACCAAACGCCACTCAACTTTCTAGATTTAAACTTGAAAAAATAAGCTCTGAGCTCCAGGTCTAAGAAGCAGGTTCTACATCAAATACTTGTTGCTTTATGGGCTGGGGAGATAGCTCAACAGCATAAATGCCTCCCTGGCAAGCAGAAGGTCTTGAGTTCAACCCCCCCGTACCTGCCACCTCCCTCCCAAGAAAATACTTGTTCCTTCAGTTTAGATCATGAAGTTCACAGCTTAGTTTCCTCTGGAACAGTGCTCACTGGGAGAAACATAAGTTTAAATGATTGACCTGTAGGCCCAGCAGATTGGATCGTGAAGGCTGAGGTCATGTGCTTGTTCAAATTGGACTTGAGCTTCTTTTGTATTTCAATCATCCTGATGTTTGGCTCAGAACAAGACCCGAGTGAGTGCCTTTGATGCCAAGGTCAGCTCCACCTAGAGAAGATGCATTTAAGCTTCAGTGTGCATAGGACTCATGTGCAGAGCTTGTTGAAACAGCAGTCTTGGGCTGAGCTCCGGGGAATCCTAATTCAGTAAGTATGGGAGGGGTTGGAGAATGGGTATCCGACTCCCCTGTGCTTCTAATACTGTCAAAGCTTTGAGGTGGATCCCCACAGTGGGACTCTTAACGTTTTGTGCAGGAGAATTCTTTCCTGTGTGCATTTTAGAATAAACAGCAGCATCTCTCAAGTTTACCACACCCCACCCACCACTTTTTGCAATTAAGTATGATTGCAGTCACTGCCAGATGTCTCCTGGAGGGGCATGATCACACCTGGCTGAGAACCACTGCTCTCAGGTGGCTGGCCAGGGTGGCTGGCAGGTGAGGTTTATTCACTAAACACATCTGGGGGTGAATACCAGGTCAGTTTTATAATAACTAGTAAATGATGTGCTTGAAGGAGGAGCAACATTGGATGATGGAACTTTGGGGCGGGGAAACCAACTCTTTAAGAGGTGAGCAAAGGAAGAAGTCCATGGGAATCAGTACGGGGCTGGGGACATAGCTCAGTGGTCTAAGCACCTGACTGGCAAGCAAAAAACTCAAGTTTGATCTCTGGTACAACACACAGTGCTGGCCCAGGAACTCTGGGTGCATCCTGTTGGCCCAGAAATCAGGTTGATGGTGCACACCTGTGATCCCAGCACTGGGGAGGCTGAGACAGGAGGATCACTATGAGTCTAAACTGTGTAAGGAGACCCTGTATCCAAATAAATAAGTGAATAAAGAGAAAAAAGTTAAAAAAGAAAATATCAGTGTGTAGAATAAAGGAAGAAGTGCAGAAAAGAAAGAATGATCAATATGTAGAAAAGGACAAGAGGAAAAGAATATTTTAGAAAATAATGGTGGAGTCTGTGGCAAGGAGATAGGGAAGGTACAGTTAGGAGAAGAAATACCGGGTATCACCAGGTCCACCAAAGGCTGACTGTGCCCACTGCGTGGCCCAAAGGATGTGTTTGGCCACAGACCCTCTGCTGTGTAACAGGAGAGAAACTGCCTGGCGTGGCTGCTGAGAACTCGCTGTGCGGCTTGTTTGAGTTCAGTAGGCCATAAGTGTAAAATTCACAGTAGATTTTAGACTAAATATGAAAAAGAACACAGAGCATTTCATCAGTAAAGTTTATAATGGATATACATATAAATGAAAATATATTGGGGTAATGGGTTGCAATTATATAATTAAAATTATTATTATTATTTTTTTTTGGCAGAACCAGGGATTGAACTCAGACCCTTGTGCTTGCCACGGAAGTGCTTATTCTACTGAGCCATGTCCCCAGCCCCATTAAAATTAATTTCTCCTTGTTTTTCTATACCTCTTTAACCACAGTTACTGGAAGCAGTTACATTGCCTGGGCCCTTGCATTGTATCTCTGTGGACAACACTGGCAGCGAGCAAGTTTCTTGGCATGAGGCAGGGTGGCGAGGACTGAGAAGACTGAGTGGAAGTGGAGGGTACGGAGCTGGAGAGTAGGAGGTGGCCACTTTGTCGATGGTGGGCTGTCTGTCCTTTGGCAAAGTGGGAAGGCAAACGATTTCATTTTTAGGAGAATTCATTACATTTTTGGAAAGAAAGACTTGAGCATTTTTGAGGCCAACTGCAGAGGCAAAATAGTGATTAAATAGGAGAGAGAAAAAAATGAATAAATAGGAGCAAGAAAGAAGGAAGCGAGAGAGGGCTTAGAGAGGTCATCACTGAGCAGACGTGGAAGGGGAAGAGAGATGGATTTGAGTCCGGCTTCATTCCTTTTCAATCTCTTTCTTTTTTCCTGAAAGATGGAAATGAGAATCAGGTTGCTATAATAATGCTCCTCACAGAGTCATCGTGGAGCTCGAACGAGGTAACAGATGAAGATCAATTTTAGAGCAGTGAAGCACTATACAAAAGAATTTCAGCCACATTCAGAGTCTCTTTCTAATATTTTTTCAGCTTTGGGCTTTTAATGAGTTCGTAATTCATATTCTTTATTGACACAGTGTTGTAGGAAGAATTCATCCTAACTTTCAAGATGTTGGGTCTGCTCAACCCAGACTCTAGTGCCAACATACGGAGCATGGACGACTTAAACAGCGGTGGGCTCTGGGCAGCCTTGTCTGTGCCTCCAGGTGTGGTCTCAGGAGGAGTAGCATAAGCCTTACTTGGGATGCGACCAAGCAATACAGGATCCCAGGTGCGTAGTAGTCATTTTGAGCCAGAAACTCTGGGGCCAAGGCTTGCCCATCTGCGTAGCAATGAGACTTTCAAGGGACTTGGTTGAAAAATTTCCACCCTGCCTTTATGAAATCACATCACTTCTCTTTTATGCAGAGATCCTCAGACCTTGGGAAACTAGTTAAAATTCAGAACTGGGCCTAGGAGGCTGCCTGGTTAAAAAGCCCCAAGATTATTCTGATGAGCTATGAGAGATACTATAAAGCAAAATCTTGCAAATATTTTACATAGAGGGCCTGATAGCAAAGATTCTACATTTAGCAGACCAAAAAGCCACTTAGACTGCTGCTACCGTGCAAATGCAATCACAGAAAACATGCTCAGGAAAAGATACGGCTGTGCCCCAGAGCATATAAGATAGACTTGGCCCCCGGGCCATAGGCTGTGCACTCCTGCTTTAGAATCTGAACATCAGGCGTGGTCACAATCCTGGTTGCTGGTTATTCTCTATCAGCTCCTTTATTCTTTAATTCACCTTTTCTTTTTAAAGAAAAAACTAGATTCCAGCTGTTTTCTGGACTCCTACCAGACAGTACAGGTAGACTAGTTATTGCCTTGCATTATCTGCATTCTTCCAGACCCTGGCACTGTAGGGAAGGGTGGCTTCTAGGCATGGAAAAGGGGAGAGAAACTAGACTGTGAGCCAAGTAACAAAATTACCATAAAAATTTACCAGAAAGAGTTAACAGCAAAGAGGAAAACAGAAACAAAAGACCAGATCCATCAGCCGCTTTGAAGGAGATAAGGGGCATGGATGGATAAGTGGTAGGGGGGAGGCCTCACAGAAAAGCAACTTAAGAATCTTAAGCACTCATACTTAATATAACAAGACTTAAGGGCTCTTATTTAATGTAAAAAGACACCACCTATACATGTATATATATATATTCTCACGTTAGCATCACTATACCTACACCAAATACATACATGTCCCCTTTACTTCATTTCTAACTCTAAGTTGCTTTTCTATGAGGCCTCCCCCCACCACTTATCCATCATGAAACAGCAGAAAGGAATCAAATGAGCCAGAAAGAACATCGATAAGAAGTGCTCAGGTTAAGACCAAAGAAGCCAGAGAGACAACCAGGTGCCCACATGGGGGATGGGAGAAATCATTAGTCTTCAATGAAAAGGTGCCGAGGAAACAAACAAACAAATACAAAAAGCCAAGCATATTCACTTCTGATGCTGTCTACTCTTCCAGGGCAACTCTGTTTTTCTCATCCTTTTCCAAATAAACCATCTTTGTTTATTTTAAGCTCTGCCTCTTGAGTGCATAGTGAAGCTGAGAGTTTATGATTCCAATAGTTGCACATTCCAGACAGGAGCAGTGTGAACATTCCATCCTGCTAAGCAGAGCTGTTAAGTAGCCTCACAATCTATTGTGGTTTCTGCTTCAGATGGGGAGGAGGAGTTGACCACCATCCAGTCACTGTTCCATAGCCAGCTTGGATGTGCTTTGTGTTCAATTTCCGGGCTTCCCAGCTGCCCCAACTTTTCATAAAGTAAAGGCAACTTTTGGGATCATTTCTGATTCCATCCCACCAGTTGCCTGGAGTTCTTTGCAAAGTTCCCTGCCCCCACCACCAGGCTATCATCATTTATGAGTCAGACCCAACCAGCTGGTTGATGCAACACGGAGGATTAGGAGAGGGATCTGTTCTCTCCGTTGGTATGGAGATGCTGTAATGCCAACTGCTCGTTCTGCCAGCATACAAGTGTGCAACTGACAGTATTTAGTGAGAAAGTCTTCGTGTATTAAGAACTTTTGGAGTAGTTTCTTAAGATGTGGGTATTCTCTGGATGTACTAATTTGGTTCACATTTGTAAGCTTTCTGGTACCAAAGGTTTTGACATTTCCCCCTCATAGTGTTGAATAGGATACAATAGTAAGAATTGTAATATAGTGATTAATAATCATTGAACCCATAGTATAAGCCAGGCATTGTACTAAGTAATATCATGTGTGGTAAACACAATAATTTCCCAGAGATGTGTATGATTTCTGACTCTGGTACATGGCAAAAGGGACTCTGCAGGCATGATGAAAGTTTAAGAACTTGAAATGGAGAGGTTATCTCAGATCAGCCAAATGGGCTTGATTTTGTTCCATGAAGCCTTAGAGGCAGAGAACTCTGGTCAGGGAAAGAAGGAAGGTAGCAGAATGGTCAAGCTGCCACGGGTGCTGGCTTTGAGGATGGACAAAGGGGTCATGCACCAAGGGTTGCAGATGACTTCTCAAAGCTGAAAAGAAGAGGAAGTAAATTATCATCTAGAGCTCTAGAAAGAAGTCTGACCCAGTAGACATCTTGATTTGTCCAGTGGGGCCCATCTCACTATAGAACTATAGCAATGTACAATAATAAATGGATATTGTTTAAGCCTCCACTGAGTGGGTTGCAATCTGTGAGCACAGCAACAGAAAGCTATCACCTCATGCTTGATCATGTATGAACCCTAAATTAAACATCACATGGGTCTCCTTCTGGAAGAGGAGCCCACAGCTTTAGAATCATCCAAAGTCACTTTGGACTTTTGGAGGAACCTGAGCTAGCCCATGAATTTTAGAACTGTACACCTGTGACTTCAAATAGGCTCCATGGTATGACACCCCATGTGGTCTCCTGGGTCTCCCCCACAAGGTCATGCAGTTTTGTCTTTGTATATGGACACTAGCCAAGCTTTGCTTCTCCATCTTTCACCTCTCAGGTCCTTCTGTGCATTCTTGGGAGACTTCTCAGACTTGTAGTTGGGCCACACGGTCCCATGCTTCTGGGCATTGAGGACATCTATGTGACCTATCACAGCTATCACTTACTGTATGCTTCAGTTCCAGACACTTTGTCTCTATTTAGTCATCTGGGTCCAATAAATTGTTTCTGAGTTTTATTTTTCTTACTTATATGCAGAGTTAATAATATCGCCATTCAAGAGAATAGTTACTGTTGTTGTTTTCACTTGCATAATGGGTGCAGAAGGCTCAGGATTGTGGGAATGGCTTTGGGACCACTGCCCCACTAGACTGTGAGCTTTTCCTTCTCTCCCACAGCAAGCAACCCCTCTCTTTACCAGGGCTGTAGTGCCATGTGTAGAACATGGCAAACGCTGTGATGGCAGAGTGTTTCGTCATTATCGCTGCATCCACGTGCCCGAAACAGCCTGGCACATAGTGTATATGCAGCTATGATGGTTAATGTTGATTGTTCAGTTGATTGAAGACTGGTAAAGCACACTTTTGGCAATGTCTGGGCAGACTGTAAGGCGTGACCTCAGGGATTCTGTCTGGTCCCTGGCCCCTTCTTCCCTGGTTCTTCCCTTACTTTCTGCTTCTCAGACCTAGAGTTGAGCAGGATTCCTCTGTCATGCCCTTCCAGCATGGTGGTTCTGCCTTGGGCCCAGCAGCCACGAACTGAGACATCTGCAACCATGAGACAAATAAAACTTCCCTTCTTTAAGTTGTAGATGTCAAGGGTTTTCTCACAGAAGCACAAAGCTGATGAAGCAGCACTGACCAGTTATAGCAATCTCTTGAAAAAAATTACATCCAGTAACATACCGTAGCAAGTGTAGCCAATTAAAGGAATACCTTTAGTTTACTTTTATAAAGAATACAAAATAGGGGCTGGAGCAAAGTGGTCTAAGTGCTTAGCCTGGCCCAGCTTCGATCCCCAGTACCACATACTGTGCCAAGCTCAGAATCCTGGGCATACCCTGCTGGCCACTAAAACTGGGTATGGTGGCTCACACCTATAATCCCAGCTCTGGGGAGGCTGAGACAGTAGGATCACTTTAAGTCCGAGCTGTGTAGTGAGACCCTGTACTAAATAAACGAATTTTAAAAAAATTTTAAAAATATAAAATAGCAATAAAAAACCCAGCATTAGAAACGATACAAAATTCCACTAAACAAAGTAATAGGTATTCACCAGTGGTTACTGTATTGCATTATGTTATCTTCAGATTAGTTTTTAGGTTACCAGATATGAATGTGCAAAGTTGTTTTTTTTAAAACACAAAACAAAACAACAACAAAAAAGTTATAGGAAATTAAGAAGAAAATAATAGGCATAAAAAATTTTAAGCATTAACTTCTTTCAAAACACCAGCAGAAATTGGCAGTACAATTACCCAAATTATCCTGCATACATACATAAACATATCTTTTCCCCTTCTTTCTTTTGTCCTTTTCCTTTGTTCAAAGAGAAACACCTTTTTTTTTTTTTTTTGTGAGCCCAAACAAATGTTTCTCCTTTAAGTTGTGTATGCCAGGTATTTTGCCCTGGGTGCAGAAAGCTGACTAAGGCAGAAGGGAATGTCTGTTTAATGGAAGACTTAATGAATAGTATGTTCTCTCTAAATGTACATATTTGGACTGAGGATTCGTAAACCTCAGTAGGAATTGCCTGAAAACCTTCCATTTGTGTTTCAAGAATGTACTTTAAGGACCTATAAATCACACATAGCGTTATGCATGAATCTTAAGCATAAAGCCACTCAACCGCCACCCAGATCAAGAAGGAGGATATCTCAAGATTCTCTTTCCAGCACAGCTACTATTCTGAGTTCACTTCCCAAGGATTAATTTAGTGTGTTCCTGAACTTCTCATCAAAGTTGCATTCTGTTACATCCTGAGTTGAACTGTAGGGTGGGCACTCTTTCACAGATCCTCTTTTGCTTTCACACACTGCTTTTGAAGTTCATCCATGGTGTGAGAAGCAGCAGGCTCTTTACTTCCTATCAGTGACCCCACATCCTCAGGTGCGCTCCAAGTCAGGAGGATATGAACTGTTATTGAACTCTGGTTTCTGCTTTACATCTGAATAGCGTCTAGTGTTTCAGTCTGGTCATGGCCCAAAGCTTTGGCGATAGCAGTTCCTGGTGCACTGTCAGAGTTTACAGAAGGACCATGAAACAAATGACTACAAACCCCAGTGGTTTTAAACCATCCATTGGGTGCTTACTGTATATCAGGTACTGGAGTGCTGACCATTTTACATTTGTTATCTCATACAAATGAAAACAACAGTAGCTTGCTTGAATGGTAGTGTTGGTAGCTCTAGCCTCGAATGATAAATTGAGACTACGGATGCAACTCAGTGATACAATTAATAAGGGATAAGCTGTTTGACTTTAAGGGGTCTTCTCACAAGTACAGATTGCCTGAGGCTTATTTTTAAAATTAATTGACTTTTCCCTAATAAAAGAAACTCATGTTCATTATGCAAAATTTGAGAAATACAGAAATATGTGAGAAGACACAATGGCGTGCATGTCTACTCAAGGACAGCCTGTTATTCATATTCTTAGGCATATTACTTTGTTTTCACATTAGTTTCTGTGTATAGCTTGGAATTTCTTTGTTTAAAATAGTTAAATTCACAGTACATATGGAAAATTATATCCCCTTTAGATGTAATTTTTTTTCTTTGGTTGCTATAGACTCAATAAGTACAGTCTATTTCATTTGACATTCATTCAACTGATGTTTATAAATTATTATTATTATTTTTTAAAATTGTATGCTTCCAAATTTATTTTCTTTTTTTTTATTTTTGTTTTATTGAAGTACAAATATCAATGAGACAGTTTTCAGATACCTTGACAAGATGGGTTTGATAAATTAATACATTGCAAACTATTTTCATAATGTTTTGGTATCATAGAAGGTGCATACATGGTATTATACTTACAGACATTATTACACCGTATGTCTCTTATCAGTAAATAAAGAGTGTAGCTCTTTGCGTATCTTATTTTTTATACCTGAATTACATCAAAGATTCAATAATTAATACTTTCTACCTTGTTATTTTCCTAGTGGTTGTCCATAGTACTAGAAGCTGACATAATAGCCTGTCCAACCACCATTAGTGCAAATCTTGCCTCTCATAGAATTATGTAGAAGCACGGCGTTATCTATCCCAACTGTACTGTCCATACACACACCTCATGATTGTTCCTTTCTATACCCTTCCTTTGTCTACACCTGTCAAAGATGGGCACTCCATTGTCATTCAACTAATTTAGGTGCCTGAACTCGATAACACAATCCAACACAGTCCAGCATTCCACAACAATAGTGAGTTATCCGAAGAAGTTGTCGACCATAGACATTTACAGCTCAACTTATTATTATGGCCCGTGTTGTATACTTCATTTTTATACTTTTCTGCTGGGTGGTTAAGACCTGGTATATAGCAAGACTTATATACCAACACATGTACTTTATGTTTCTTATGAGGTCAGTGAAGTCCCCTCAGAGTTTATCTTGTAGTCCTGTACCTTATTCTGTAGATCCTTTGTCTGTGTCATCCATGTGGATGAGTCATGGCCAATGCTTGACCAGTTTGCTCTCTGTGAGAGCCTGAGAGAAAGTTTTCTTTCCATGTGACTCTCCCCAGGCACACTATAGAACTTCGATCTCTTTCCTCTGTGGCTCCAAAATCTCCTTGTTCAGAAACAAGCTAGTTGTTGGAGCTCAACTGAGTTTCATGATGTTGCAGTACAGGTTCTCCAATATCCCGTGTCTTCACTGACCTTGAAAGGCTAGGGCCAAAATGTTGGCTGGCCTTGTGGCTCTTCTATTTCTCCAATTTTGATCTGTGAACTTAAGTTTTTAACCAGAAGAAAAGCTGATTAGTATCCTGCAGCATATGCCATTCACTTTGCCTTATCAGACTCAATTGTTTTTAGTTGTTGTTGTATGTTTCTATTTGTATTTCTGCTTTTTGCTTCTTATACTAGGGAGACTATACGATATTTACACACGTGTGCCTGGTTTATTTCACTTATGAGTATATGTTCAAGTGGCATCCACTTCAGCATAAATGCTTCAAGCTTATCATTCTTTTTTTAATTTATTTTTATTTTTTCATTTATTTTTATTTTATTAAAATACAAATGTCAATCAGACAGTTTCAAGACACCTTAACCATACACATTCGATGAATTAATACATTGCAAACTGTTTTCATAACGTTTTGGTATTGTACAAGGTGCATACATGATATATTTACAGATATTATTTTAGCAGATATCTCTTATCAGTGAATTGAGTGTAGTTGCTTAAAGCTTATCATTCTTAATAGCTGAGTAATACTCCATTATATAGAAATGCCACATCTTTTTCAACCAATTGTTTCCAAGATTTTGCTATCACAAATTGTGCTGCTATAAACATAGATACACATATATCACTATGATACAATGTTTTCAGTTCCTCTGGGAAAATTCCCAGTAGGGGGATAGCAGGCTTGAATGGGATTTCTAGTCCTACTCTTTTGAGGAGTCTCCACAGTGACCTCCACAATGGTTGTACCAATCTACATTCCCACCAGCAGGGGAGAAGTATTTCCCCACAACCTCTCCAACATTTGTTGTTGGTTGATTTCCTTATGATAGCCATTCTTTCTGGAGTGAGATGGTATCTCAGTGCTGTTTTCATTTACATTTCACAGATGACTAGCGATGTGGAGCATTTTTTCATATATTTGTTCAGTTCTTTAATTTCGTCCTCTGAGAAGTGTGTATTCATCTCAGATGCCCATTTCTGAATTGGGTCTTTAACTTTGAGGACCCTGTTATATCTTAGTTATTTATATATTCTAGACAAAAGACCTCTGTCTGATTGCTTATTAGTTAGGATTTTTTCAAAATTTGTGGGCTGTCTTTTCACTCTGTTGACAATTTCTTTTGACATGCAGAAGCTCCTTAAAAAGTGTTGATCCCAGTTGTTGATTCTTTCAAGTGTTTCCCGTGCGAATATATGTTTGTTCATGAACTGTTTACCTACCCCTATGTCTTCAAGAGTTCCTCCTACTTTCTCTTCCAGGAGATTGAGTGTTTCTGTTTTAATGTTTAGATCTTTAATCTATTTTGATTTTAACTTAGTGCATGGTGGTAGAGCTGGGTCAAGTTTTAGTTTTCAGCATGTAGAAAGCCATGTTTTCCAGCACCATTTGTTAAAGAAGCTATCCTTCTTCGAGTAAGAATGATTGGCCCCTTTGTCAAAGATCAGATGGCTGAGTGTGATTGTAGATGCCTCTGTGTCTTCTGATCTATTCCACTGATCCTCAGGTCTATTTTGTTGCCAATACCATGTTGATTTTATCACAGTGGCTTTGTAGCATAATTTCAAGCCAGGAATTGTGATGCCTCCTGCCTTGTCTTTATTGGCGAAGATTTCCTTTCTATTCTAGGTCATTTGTGGTTCCAAAGATGTTTATAAATTACATATGGTGGACACTATTTATCAAGTGTAGAGCAGTTCATATTCTTTTTGACTGAGGTCTGCTGTCTCTTACCTCAGCTGGCTTACTCAGAGCCCAATCAAAGAAAGTCACTTAGAGTATCGATGTTGCCAGATTATACACCTTTAATAGCATGCAGCCACGTGTTACCTTTTAAATTAATAAAAGAACCCTACAAGAATACTGTCAGCAGTTCTCTACAGATTCTCAGGTCTCTTTTCTTTCAGTACAGCAGAAGTCCTATGCAGCAGATCAAAGCAGGGACTCATGAAATACATCATCCCAGGTTGAAAGTTCAGACCTCTCACAGGGGAGCTGGGTCTGCATATTTAAATGCTAACAACTCTTACTCTGCAAATGGATTGAAGGGATTCAGAGTGTCAGAACTTGATTTTCATAGTTGGGCAGAACCCTGAAGCCTTAAGAAAGTCTTCCAGGTGGGGAGGGCATGCAGGGCATGAGGACTTGAGGTGGGAAGGGACACAGAGTCAGGAATTTGATTCTAAGTTCAAGAGTGAAAGGTGGGGAGAGATCAGAGGCAGGAAGATGAAATTTACTCCTACATCTCTTAGGGGTTTTCAAGAACCAGGGAATCATTTGTGGCCAATTCCAGGGTGGCAGATAAATACAAATTCAGTGTCTCTAGTCCTCAGGGTTACTTGTCCTTGTGAGTCTCAAAACCAGACATGTGAATGGAAGGAAGTATCGTAGGGAAGCATGGAGACAGAGCACACCTGCTCAGGGGCTTCTAACAGTTGTTCAGTGTCTGGAGGGAGAAAGGATGGTAAAAATGCGCGTTAATGGGGCAGAAGCTGAACATTTGTCTGCAGTAACATAAATTAGCGCCCGTTCTGCTCATTTTGTGCCTTTTTCATCCCAACTCCTTTATATTCATGCATTCATTCATTCATCCAATAAATATTTATTGAACACCTCCTGCAGGCCTGGAACAGGAGAGGCAGCAGCAAGCAAGCCTGTACTGCTGTGGATTTGAGAGTCCACTGGGGCAACTAATAGTTCTGTATTTATGTAGCACTTCCTCTGTGTGGCTTGGGGAAGACAAAGTGTGAAGCTATTTGTGTCTTGGTTTCTGCTCCTTCACATAGCTGGAATGCTGGTATGAAAGCTAAGATGCACGACTAAGATCTAGCCCATGATGGACATTGTTTTGCCAGCTCACTGTAATTCCTGACAGGTCACTGGGAAAGTTGTCTCCATTGTCTGGGTCTGTTCTAGGGCCAACACAAGGTCAGCTGCCTCAGAATCTATCTTAAAAATGTAGGTTCTGAGCTGTACTTCAGGTCTACTATACGAACAAAATCTATGGGCAAAGATGTGAGAGTGGGCTGAACTGGTACATAAGAATATGTGTATATATATATGTATGAATACATGTGTACATGTGTGCATGGTTCATGTGTATCTTCATGTGTGAATCTGTCTGTGATCATTATTAAGTGTGAAGTGTATATGTTGGCAGCTCCTAACCTTATTTGCAGTCCAAGATAGGTTTACAGGTCTGATGTTGCCCAAAACAGCCAGCAGTGCTGAGTCAGCATTCGAGGAAGATGGCCTTCGTATCAAATCTGGGGTGGACTAATGACAGGTGTTGCAGTTACAGTAAGACCTAAAGAAAGTAAGAGTTTGTTTCATGCCAGGTGCATTTGCACTCATTGCTGCCTTTAATCCCTACCCTCTCATGCAGAAGATATAATTACTATTTCCATTTATGGAGAAAGAAACCAGGCGTAGAGAGGTTAAGCAACTTGCTCCAAGTCAGCCAGCTTGTAGAAGACCCAGTTGGGTTCCCATTGCAAGGTGTCACTACCTCCTTCTTGATGTGAGGGAGCATGGACCCGGAGTGTGCATTATATACAGGAAAAGTCAGACCACCTGTCATTTGAGGGAGCTTCCTGTCACTGGTGACTGTTGCTTCTGGTGGTCTTGCTTGTGGCTGGGAATTGTGGCCCCTTCTTTAAGATGTTATGATGGCATCACTTAGTGAGCCTCCGTCCTAAGAAACTGCTGCTCAAGGTCTGCATTTGGTTCCTTTTCTAGAGTGTGCTGCGTGCAGTGGTAGACTGTAATCTTGATCTTGATGCTGCCTTTCAAAGTGATCAGGGTTTCACAAGGAACAGGATTAAAAGATTTTCTAAAATGAAACTATCTTTGGACCAAGTGCCAAAGGGGTTTTTAGGAGTGGAGGCCTGGATGCCCCTTCCCTAGCTCCTGGGGGAAAGGGCTGCAGGGGCAGCCTGGCTCTGCAATGAAAGCACTGTGGTGTTTATTGTTGGGTCTTTCATATATCACTTGTGCTCTGGTCCTGGGAAGCTCCTTTCCCTTATTTTCCCTGAACAAAACTAGGGTCTGGTGTCCTAGCTGAGAATGGGCCAGAGGTACTCTGTCACAGGGACAGAGTGACAGGCAAGAGGATTCCCAGGGGGGGAGGGACTTAGGAGCATTTTGTGATCACGGAGAAGCAGGCATGCTAATAAGGTAATTAACACCTTTTCTCTGATTAGCAGCCAGAGAATTATTGAAAGGGATTAGATAGAAACTGTGAAAAGATTCCTAGGCAACTGAGAGGTGAGAGAAAGGTAATAGCCTTTTCTCTGGTAGAAATGAAACCCTGTTTAATAAGCAGAGAA
Organism: Ctenomys sociabilis; assembly: GCA_004027165.1. Classification (NCBI taxonomy): domain Eukaryota; kingdom Metazoa; phylum Chordata; class Mammalia; order Rodentia; family Ctenomyidae; genus Ctenomys; species Ctenomys sociabilis. Next base: position 37,241 of record PVKA01011680.1, on the reverse strand, counting down.
CTGGTCTCTTCCACCTTGCCCCTGTACCTCCCTTTCGGACCATCATGCCTGCCTCTCACCACCGGGCCTTTGCATATGAAGCATCTACTTGGCAAGAGGAACTCTTTTCTCTCCTCTTTGCCTTAGGCTCCTACTGCTACGTATCCCTCTTCAGGGAAGTTTCTCACCATCTAGGTAACTCAGTTTCTCCGCTTGTGGATTCCTAAGTTATCATACAGTTTGTGAGCCTATTGAAAGTATCAACAGCCATTTTACATCTGCGTGGCTGAGTGATTAATGCTCATCTCCCTCCTGTGTACCATAAGTTCGGTGGGCGCAAGATACATGGCTGCTTTTTTGCACCACTGTGTTCCCAGCCTTTGGCATAGGACCTGGTGTAGAGATGGATAAAGAGTAGGGGAAATGCATGAATTTATTAAAGAGAGACTCAGGGAAGTGACGAGTGGCATATGGTTCTTCCTGTAGTTCTAGTGATTGGGAAGAACTTTTCTATCTGTCGTTCAGAGGAAGAAACTGGCACTATAAGCCTTCCTGACACAAGTGACTATCCCAAGAGAGGTGACTCATACGTGGTAGAATTAGAACTTGTGCAAAACCTTCAAGAATCTGAATTTCTATTCACTTTTGATTTAAATACGGTTGTGTTGCTTATCAGCAGGAGTTTAAAATTCCTTCAGGCACTCAAGAAGAAAAAAAAAGAAAGTCAAATAATTGAGCACCCAGGGCAAGGGCTTACTTTCAAGCACTTTGCTTTCATGTCAACTATACTTGGTCTGTTGTACTTGAACTAGCCCTAACTCTCCATGCTCCCCTGGTAGCGGCAGAGTCAAGACCAAGGAAATAGATGTTTATCTCCCCCACCCCCAGTCCTGGGGATTGAACCCAGAGACTTAGCACTGAGCTACACCCCTAAGGCTTTTTCTTTTAAGAAATATCTTTCTAAGTCATGGAGTTGCCTAGCTTGGGATTAAACTTGTGATCCTCCTGTTGCAGCCTCCCCTAGTTCTGGAATGATAAATGTACACCACCACACCAAGCTCAGTTTTGTAGTTTGGTCAGGAGTTGAGCAACAGAACCTTCCAAGGGTAATGCAAACATCTGCAAGGGGTTGAAGTATGGTGGGAGTACCCAGAGCTTAGCTGGTGGGGTACACCAGCTTCTGGGCATCTCCACCTAAAGAATATGCAGCCTCAAAAATGTCCTGGCCTGGTGAAAGCTTGAGGTGGGCAGAGGGTGCCATGTGAATGTCTTCTCTAGTCTAGTGTCATTTGAGGAGCTTTACTCATCCTGCTACATTTGGATGGCACTCCCAACTTCATTTTATTTATTTATTTGTATTTTTAGTAAGGGCCTGCAGGGTCTATAGCGTTTCACTACATAGATGGTGACCTGCCTGTGTTTAGCCTCCCAAGAGCTGGGATTATAGGTGTGTGCCACAATGCCCAGTCTCAGTCACTGTCTCAGTGTACCCCAGGGACTGGGCCAGTGGGGCATACTGGGGATTGAATCAACTTCATTTAAAATAAGCTAGTGGGAGAGTGTGGTGGCATGCTTCTGTAATCCTATCACTCTGAGAGACTGAGGCAGGAGGATCACGAGTTGAAGCCCAGCCTGGGAAACTCAGTGATTTAGCAAGATCCAGTTTCAAAATAAAAATCAATAAGAAAAGAGCTAGGGATATAGGTAAGTATGAAGGTTCTAGGTTTAATTCCCAGAACACCCTCAATCAAAACGAAAACCAAGGGCTGACCAGATAGCTCAGCAGACTAGAGAGCCTGCTTAGGCAGAGCTCAGGGGCTGAGCCATGCTAGCCCAAACCCTGAGACACACTGAGATGGCGGATGAGACTGTGTGTGGTAGCACCATCTGTAATCCCAGCGCTTGGGAGGCTGAATACAGGTGATTACTAAGAGTCTGATCTATGTAGTGAGACCCTGTAGATCCTGTACTAAGTACATAAAAGAAAAAACAAAACAAAACAAAACAAAAAAACCAAAACAAACCTAAGAAAAAAAAAGCCAATGAGTTAAAACAAGGCCCCTAAATGAGGCAAGCCTGTACAGTGTGCAGTAAATAGCACATTTAGTAAAATGAACACAACTGAGTACAACACAACCCTCCCTTTCTGGAGCATTTGTTTTAGTGTGGGACACACATACTCATGAAAGAGGCTTACAAATAAATGTTAACAATCACATTAGGTGCTGTGAAAACACAAGGAGGACCATAAGAAGGGAGACACCTAATCTAGGTAATTTGGAAAATGAAACAATCTTAGAAATGGATCTAGCAATGCAATCCCAAAGGATATGGAAAGGCCCTGTGGTGAGCACAAGGGGACTGAGAGGCCATGGCTGCTGGTTGTGGCTTGATACCAGTTTCCATAGGAGCAGGGCTCATGCACTCCTGGTGTCTCTAGGCCATGTGGTGGCTCTACCAGCCACTGGACAATGAGTGGTCAGTACCGACATGGAGATAAGATTAGACTGCTGAGAAGGGGAAACCAAGATGACTTGACTGAGGCCATCGGCTAGAAAGATTTCCCAAGTGTCCTTGGGGATGACACTGAGCTTGTCCCAGCCTCAGCCTTTAGATCAAGCATATCATGGAAATAGGTAGGGGAAGCCAAGCATTGGTCAGCATTTTCTTAAACACAGAGTCTGTGTAACACTGCTTATTACAGATGTGTCATTCCTTGTGTAAGAAGCAGACTGGACACTGGCTGGGGAGAGGACAGCTGTGGTTATCACTGGGCTCCAGACAGCAGCACGCCACCTGACTCATGGTGCTGATGCCTTTTTTTCTGAGCGCGGAGTCCATTCAAGTGTTGGATAAATGGATTCATTTAGAGGAAAAGGGATTGTTAAATTTTCTTTTATGTCTAATTCATTACATGTCTAACTTGTGGTCTGAAAGTTTTGCTTGGCAAAGGATTAAAAGGATAGAGAACACAGCTCTCTGGCAGGGCTGTCTAAATCTCGTGTGAGCTTTAGGACTGGAGGCTCCTCATAGGCCAGCCACCAGCTGAATGTTTAAGGGCCCCTCAGTGCTCCTCCGTCAGACATGGTGTCAGGTTCTTAATGAGTTCCGTTCTCTGTCCTGATCAACCCCAAGGGCTCTGGAACAAACCCTTGAGGAGACACCAGCAGGAGTTGATGCAGTGTGGGAGCATGGGGACAGCTGCTCAGCTCCGGAGAGTGCCACGAGGCTGCTTGTCATCTGCCCGCTGCTCCCTGTCTGCTCTCGTGGGACGAACACAGAACTAGGTCTTAAGTGTTCTCTGCAAAGACACTGCGGTGTCCAGAGTGAGCCTCAGCATTGGAGGGATAGTGTGAGCATACAGTTTGGAATTAAAGAAGAATATTCACTTTGTCTTTTGTTAATGCGTGGGGGTTATTTTAGACAACCTGTGTTTGGGGCTTTAGATTGTTTCTTCTGTCTCTCTTTTCTCCCTCATTTTCCCCTTCCCCATCTTTCTCCCTTGCTCTCATTCTTCTTTCCTGAGTTCATCTTTTCCTTCCAAGCCTAACTTGGGTGTCTTCAGTTCAGCGGCTCAGATGTGAGCTTTGAGTTCTGCTCCGTTCTACTACTTGGGATAGATCAATGGACAAACAACAGAACCATTCTTGACTAGTCAGGCTTATATTCCATAGATAAGGAACTTGAGAACCAGCCCAGAAATTATAAGCATGGGATGGGAAACATCTGAGTTTTGTGGGCTTTAGGGGAAAGGTGGCATGCAGTTTCCAGGTTACTCTGCATCATGAGCTGGTCAGGCATGGACATGAGCCCTGCCTGCCCTCTAAGCTCCAGGCTTCCCAGGCTTCACTTTGTCACTTGTGCTTTCCTATACCTTTTGGTATGCCCTGCCTGGCGCATGCCTCTTCCTCACATCTCTGTGTCTTTGCACACTGTTCTCCATGTGAGATGCTCTCTGCAGAACTCTGCAGCCTGTTCCTGGCTGCCTGTATTCAGAGGCAACTCAGGATCTCAGGCTATGAGCCTCGCATCCTTCTCTGGATTGGAGGGGGCAGGTTCTCCTGGCTTTCACTGCATGTCTAAGCTTTGGGTGAGTCAGGAGGCCATCTATTATCCCCCCGCCCCCGTCACACACTCCAGCCTCCGTTCTCTCATGTAGAAAATGGAAAGAGCTTTCTGGTGATTTCCCAAAGTTGTCATGAGGTTCAGGGCTAATTTGAAGTACTGAAAAGAAAAGGGAATTGCGGGGCCTGGGAGGTCAGTCAGAAGTGCCTGGCAGGGGTTCCTGGCCCCTGGGTCTTCTGCTCTCAACCACACTGGAGAAGACAACCCAAGCTGGGGGGGACAAACACATCAGCGGCCTGGGGCTCCTACCCAGCACCGGTGCTGAGTGTGCCGATAACAGGGCGGCAGAGGACAAACACAAATGCAGCATCGCTGTGCTTTTCTCCTTTAAAGCAGTAATTTGGAACCCTTTTCGGAGGTTGACATCCAATTTCCCCTTTTTATATCACTTCTCAGAAAAACACTGAAACCATTCATTTTTTCTATTACAATCTCTCTGTCCCCACTTCTTGTTTATGTTCCTGATTCCTCTTGTACTCAGAGGTCAGTTGTGATGGCAAAGTCTGGTCACAATTAGTCCATTTTCTTTTGGGCTTCAAGTGGGTCTCAGGTAGGCAGCTTGGACTAGTGTCCACTGGAGGGAGAAAATCATATATATATATATATATATATATATATATATATATATATATATATATACCCAAATATATACCCTAATATGCATACACAGATTTACTGCTGCTCTGTTACAGGGGCGGGTGGCATTCCCTTGGTTAGTCTGCTGGTCTCCAAGGGTAGGAGGGGTGAGGGAAGCTAAAGTTCATAAATTGCCTATGTCCACATAAGTTGTATGAAGATCCGTAATTTTTTAGCTTCAGTGAGGAAATGATTAGCAAGCAGGATATTATGCTCAAGCAAAAGGTTGCCAAGTCCCCTGGCATTAGATCAGGGCTCATCTTTCTGCTGTAGCTGCGTTCCTTTTAGTGAAAGAAGTGGTGACCAGCATTGGGCTGGGGAAGGAGGAGCTTCAGGTGTTATTTCAGTGTGTGGGCCAGAGGCTACCTATGGGTTAGCCTCTGGGGGTGGGGCTGGGGGGAAGAGTAAGCAAGACTCTAGAATGCGGCAAGGTTCAAAGAAATTTGCTTTGGCGTTTGTACTCCCTTCTTCGTGGGGTGGTACCAAGGGGAAGTAAAATCATGCTGGGGAAGTGGCTGGTATGCACTTAAAAATAATTTGTAGATGATGGCTATGGTATGTAGTTTATTTAATCTCTGAGGTGGGTGGTGCTGGCTTTTCCTCTATTATAGGCAAGGAAGGGGAGGCTAACCCAGGGTGAATGAATCCCTTTCTTAAGACCATTGAGGTAGTATGTGGACCTCAGTGTCGCAGCCCAGAAACCACGCCTTCTACCAGACCAGGACACCACTGGAGACTGGGCTAGGGCGTTTCTTTGGCCAAACAGTTACTACCCTGTGTGCAGGAGGCTGTTGTCTCACCTCACCGAGTTGTAGGTTCTGTGCGGTCGGGGGTGACGGTGACGGCTGCCACGCTTCTTTTGGGCTTTGGAAGAACAACGAGTGTGGGATCTTCAGGTGCCAGCAGGTGAGCAGCAGCCTCCCGCCTCCCCCGGCATCGGAGCTTCGCCTGTTGCTCTGTGTCAGTGTCTCAGCTGACTCTGAGGCTAAGGTCTCCCTCAGCCTCCCTGAGAGACGCTTCCCCTCCTGGCTGCAGGTCCTGATTACGTTGTTCCTTTGTCTTTCTGTTTTTTTTTCCCCCCTATTGTGGGCACATACACATAATCTATCATTTATCATTTTAATAATTTCCTCTTAATTAATTAATTAATTTTAAGGAAGGAAATAGCTTCATAGTTTGCGTTAGCTCAGAGTTGGTGGAGGTTTCAGTCCATAATCAGCAGGCTCCAAGGCAGGGTGGCCCATGGCAGAGGGCCGCAGTTCATGGAGGTAGAAAACGCAAAAGCAACGGGAGCGAAGAGGGAGGAGCAGAGGCCCATTTTAACAATTTAAAAGAATACAATTCAGAGGCATTAACACCCTCACCATGTTATGTAACTAGCATCACTTTGTGGCTCCAGAACTTTGTCATTACCCTAAATGCAAACCCCTAAAAAATGTCCATTAGCAGTATCTGTCCATTCCCCGCTCCCCAGCCCTGGGGAGCGATGCCTTTGCTCTCTGTTTCTATGTGAGTGCCTGTTCCGGGAGGGTTACAGAAATGGAGCCACACACTATGTGGCCCTGTTTGCTGCCTGCTTTACCAAAGCTCTGTAATTGAGGCAAGAGCAGAAAAGAGGTCAGGCTTGGGAGTGAACTGAAGACGGGGAAGGGAACTTGCTCAGCCCTAGCCTGGCAATATCCTGGGCCAGCTTCTAGCATCTCTTCTGCAGTCCTGAGTTCAGGTAAAGATGGAATGCATTTGTCCTGAATGGGTTTGTGGCCTGAGGCCTGAAGAGCAAGAGTTCAGGCAATAGGGAACGTCAGCCCAGCTCCTCCAAGTCCTGCATTCATTTCCACCTTTAGATTGGACGATGTGAGTAGCAAGGGATCCCCACAACTCCCCCAGTATTGTCTCTGAGCTCCCTCATCTTACATCCCCAATCCCTGCAGATTTTAGCTCTCACTGATACCCCCAGTGAACTCCATGGTGTACTGTATCTTTAATTCAGCCATTCTCTGTTTTACCAATATCTATTCTTTCCTTTCTTTAAAAAAAATGTACGTAGTACATAGTCTACAGGGTCTCACTACACAAATCAGACTCATAGTGATTCTCCTGTTTTCAGCTTCTCAAGCACTGGGATTATAGGCACATGCCCAGTCTCAGTGTGTCCTGGGGGTGGAGCTGGCATGGCACCCTGGGGGGTATTAAGTTTTGGGTGCTGTGCTCTGCCTAAGCAGGAGCTTTAGTCCACTGAGCTATCTGTTTGGCTCTCATTCCTTACTTTCTTAATCACAGCTTCATTCACTCATCTTCCATCCATTGACCCATTCTTCCCTCCCTTCTTCTCTCTCCCTCCATCTCTCTCCCTCTATCCATCTACTCATTTTTAACACTCATGCTCAACATAGTAGGAGCTGGTCGGGTGAGGGTGTAGAAGTAAACTGGCATTCACCTAGTCGCATAGGGGCAGGCATTGAAATACTCTTAGAATACCTGCAGACGAGATGAATAATAGCATCCTGGACAGTCTGTGCTGGGAGAACTGTGTCAGTGGGGAGCAGAGAGGAAGCAGCACGCTGGGCACTTCTGTGTGAGCTCAAGCTCTGTACCCCACTTAGCAGTTCCTGGAGTTCTTAGTCATGGCCATGTCACAGATGTCCCTGCACTATCAAGGCAAGTAGAGAACTTGGTCCATTTCATAGATGAGAAGACAGACTTGAGACTTGCCTGAATTTATAAGCAGTATGGCCAGTAGCAGAAGGGCAGCCGTGTTTGCAGCAGGCTTGTAGCTTGCAAAGCAGGTGGCCAAGGGCTTCCCGGCAGCACCCTTCTGCATTCTTCTTAATCCTTAGTGGCTCTTATTCTCTCCTGGAAGCAAGGTTCTCACCCCAGGGTGGCTGCTGTTGCTTCTCTCCAGTGTGGTAGGTCAGAACTCACAGCTTCTCTCCGAAAGTACTTTGTCAGATGAGATTTACAGACCCACAGGCTGTGACACATGGTTGCCTCAGTGGGGGAGGCCTGATGGAAAGGGGGTGAGGATGTCATGTGGCAGATCCCCGCTTGTGTCACACCCTGATCCTTCCTGGAAGAGGAAGAGGTTGCCTTGATGTGGTGGAGTCTGCCTCGGAGACAGAGCTCTAGCTCCAAACCCCTCTGCTGGCAGGTGTTGGCTGTGTGATGGAGGACATGGCATTCCACCTGGATAGATTGGCTACTCAAAGCTGGGCTCACAGATTGGCGGCATCCGTGTCCCATGGGAGGCTGGTGACAATGTGCCTCATTCCTTGAATCCTCTGTATTTTAGTAACAGCTGCAGGTGATTCCTATGCTCTTTAAAGGCTGTGGAGCCCTTGTCTCTTATTCTTCCACTGTCATCCCTGGAAATGGGAACCGAAGACCTTTCCCCAAGGTGGACCTGAGCATCCAAAGCCCTTGTAGTTCTTCCCTGAGCGGTCATCCCTGTTTGCCTGAGATATCAGGGATTCCTGGGAAGCAGATCTTCAAGTTTCACACTGAGATGAGCCTTCTACTGTTTTCCTTGCAGTGCCTGGCCTATGACAGGAGCTCCTCTGCAGTGGTGTCGGCATAGATGTGACCTTTAGGACCCATGGGAAAGAGTCTCAGGGGAACTGTACTGGCATTAGAGCTGCACTGATGGGGGTGCTGTTTTGTTGTTGCTGTTTTTTTTTTTTTTTTCCTTTTGTGATCAATGTGGTTGATTTTTTTATTATGACAACAGCCACAGCAATCATAGCAATCTTAGTGATCTCTGTGCATGCTAAGAGCAAAACATGAATTATCTTCATCACATCAACCTCTGGAAAATAGGAAGCAAAATTTCCTACATTTTAAGAATTGAAGGGCCAAGGGAGATAGCTCAGTAGAATAAGTGCTTGCCTGGCAAGTGTAAGGGCCTGAGTTCAATCCCTGGTTCTGCCAAAAAATAAAAAGAAAAAAATTGAGACATTAGTATCTGGAGACACTAAAGGATTTTTGCCTCCAGTCTAGGCTCTGGTAAGACCAAGACTCTGTCCAAGACCAAGCCTTGAGCCCACTCTACCTGACACCAGCATCTGTCCTCTTACTAACTTGAGCCACAGGCACAAAAAGAGCAGCAATTTCCTCTGGGGCTGAGCTTACAGGGTGGGCTTTAAATGTTTCCAAAAAACAGTGGGTCATGTTTGAAGATGACGTTTTAAACTCTGATTTACCACCAGGGCTGCTCCTAGTGGGACCTACAGAGAAGGCTGAGACCTGCCTTTCCCCCAAAATAAAGCTGCTTTCTTCAGTTTATCCCTTTGTGTGACAGCTAGTGACAAAATCTTAATGAGCATGACCTGTTCCCTTTTTCTTCTCACTGCAATCGCTTAATGACAAGCCATTATTATTGGTGGCAACTTGTCATGTCTCGAGTCTGGGTCATGGCAGCTGTGACTGTCAGGCTCTGAGAAAAAAACCAGTCTCAGTGGCATATGACAGAGAAAACAAAACAACTGCCCCCAAGAAGGCAGAATGAAGAGATCATGTGGGTAAGAGAGAGAGAGAAATGAATGGACAGAGGCAGGTGCCTCGCAGAAAAAAGCATGGGTAAGAGAAGGGAAGGATGATAGAGGGAGTGTATCACTCAGTTTGTGTTTTCTGACCCCTGTTCAGAAAGATGAGTAGGGAATGATGTATATTAATCTCCATTTTTTTTTTCCTAGTAAAAATAGCATAAAAAATCTTTGGTTGTGACAGAAATGATAATTCCAATTGATTTAAGCAAAATGAGGTTAATAATTGGGATGTGTTGGCCTCAGGGGTAGCTTAAGCAAGACCCTGTGGAGGATAACTGCCCATCCCCGACCTCTCTCCTTGAGTGTACTGGTTTTCTTAGGATTGTGTATGCTAGGACAGATGTCTACCAGGAAGCCCCTCTGAGGGGAGCTCCAGGCTGAACTCCAACAGTAAAGACATTGCCTTTTCATAGTCCCTTTATCCACAAGTCCTGGGAGTCATTTTGATTGGGCCAGATGAGGACATGCTTTTACCCCAAATTAATTACAGGTAGGCACCTTTGGGACTGGATGGGCCCATTGGCTTGACAGAGAGAGGAAAATGATGCCTTCCCCCATGGAAATTCACAGTTATCACTAAAGAAATGGTCAGAATGACAGATGTGCACCACATGGCCCAGGGAGGATCATGTGGCATCCAGCCAGGTAGAATTTCTCGAACTTACTGGGAGCCAGGCTTTCTGTGTGGGGATAACCAGACTTCAGACCATACATAATTGCTAATGGTGCTGTTTGGGAGCCTGGAATCAGACACTCACCTGCAGGGTGACAGAGTACCCATTGGAGCCAGCATGGGTCTTTGCCGCATCCTTGCACAGATACAAAGTCTACATCTCTGCAGGTATCTTTCCTTGGCCAGCTCTGCTAATGATCTAGAGAGCAGGGCTGTGTCCAAAGCAATGTCACCATGTTGTTCTGATGAATGCTTAGAGTGTTGGGGACTGTCCTAAAGGAATCGCAGCTGAAATCAAGAATGCATCTCTCTCTTCATGCATTTATGGGTTTTGCTTTCAGTATTATGATACTGCTAGAGTGACAGCTTGGCTGTAGATGATCCACCAAGGAAAGGCCTGGGTTCCCAAGAAGATAGGGACATTCAAGCCACAGTAGTGAGGGTCAAGGTTCCAGCTGATTTAATGGTACAGCAGGCTGTGTGTTTTACTGCGTCTTCAGTGTAGGCTCATCAACCTGATTGGTCCAGGACAGAATTCTGTAAGAAAGTTCTAGTTCTTACTACAGTTCTGCTTTGAGAGAGGAGTTGTTTGGAATAAAACTGACCTAGGGATTCAATGCAGACCCCTTACCAATGATCAACATGGCACACACTGCATGACCTGGCTTCTTCTTCCTGTGCTCTGTCATCCCTAACTGTTCTCTTTCACTGCTCTGACTTTCCTTTCATTCATGAATCTTGCCACACCTTTCCCTGCCACTGTACTATATGTGCTCGTCTTTCCATCAGGTTGTTCTCTCTACTCCACTCATCCCTAAGCATTGCTTGCTTACTCCTCCTTCATCTCCTTTTGATCCACTCTGAAGTATAGGTGAGATACCCAAAGTGGCATGCCTCTCACCCCAACTCTGAGCTGTTGTACCACCTGACTTCTTTGACCTTATTCTGATTTCCTTCTTCCTTGTCCGGGTCATCACCTAAGAATGTAAATTCAGAAAAGCGAGGACCTTTCCTTTGTGAGCCTCCTTCCTAGATTCTCTGTCCTGGAATGATACCTGGCACAGAGCCAAAGTTTGCTAAATTTGTTGAATGAATGAAAGGCCATCAGTCAGTGAAAGCATCTTCCTAGAGCTGAAGGTCTGGCAGGTCTTCTCAGGCACATAAAGCATTGAGATCCCTTCCTGCCCCCTGGTACCCTGGCAGACTGGGAATGCTGTGTCGAGTTTCATCCCTAAGGTGTTGATGTTCATGGCCCAGTGCTAAGCAGGACTCAGAAAGGTGTGGTACTCTACCCTCTAGCATTTTTAGCCTGGAAAGGGATGGGGTAAAGGTGCTGTAAACACAGAACGGGGGAGACATGTAGGACTTGGAGATGCTAAAAGGTCTGTGATGGATGTGAGACCCGGAGCCTGACAATAAAGGCTGCCGTCCTCATAGCGATGAAGTCCAGCCAACTTGCCTGAAACTTCCTGTTTGCCAGCTGGTCTGTGAGCACCAAGCTTCCATATAGGCACAGCTACCCTTATAAGTGAGTCCTGTTCTCACAGATGGGAAAACAAGACTGGTGAAATAATTGGCTTGTAGGAAATAGGCTATTGGCAAAGCTCGTGCTCCTTCTACAACCACTCCGTTCCTTGTGCATCCTTGGCACAAGATATTTTACATGTGGTGACAACACGGCACCCAACAGAGAGTCCAAACTTGAAGGCAGAGAGTTTGTATAGTCTGCACCACTGATTTATGTCAACTGGGAGCATATTCAAAGCTCTGGTGTCTCACCTTCCTTTCCTAGAAAGCATGGAAACTGGGCTTAGCAGTACCTCAATCTTTCTGTTGTACAGCCTGTTCTGGAGATGATGCTTATTTTGGGGTGCTAGGAGGAGGAGGGTGTCACTCAGTGGGTGTGTTGGGGAGCATATAATCCTGGAGAACTCAAGTGGGCTGACTCAGTGAGAATGGGGTTCTGGGGTCTGAGATTTACATTTGGAGGTCTGACTGATTGTCAGACTCACCCAAGGCATTAAAAGTTTGTGACTCTGTCCCTGAGCAACTGAATGGCTTGAGATGAGAGAGGATAGAGGCTGGCAGGGATAGGAAATACCAGTTTTAAAGTTCAAGGACTACCGGGCTATTAAAATGTCAAGTGTGACTGAGAAACCCAGTATTTAATTTTATTTTCTATATAAATTTTGAGTAGTTACACGGAGCTAATAGGTACTAAATTAGGACCCCCAGACCAGGATAAGGTCGAGGGCTTAATAGCTTCAGGTAGATGCATTTCCCGTCCCACCCCAGTTCCTGGAGACCTTGTTTGTCATTAGTTTGTTAAATATCCATCTTTTGCACTCTCGCCTGGGAGACCTGGGTACAAATACTGAGTTGAGCCTGATAATCCCCTCATTGTCTCTGAATCAAAACAATTTAGCCATCCTGGACTGAGAAGCCAACAATGCCCAGAAGTTACAGATTAAACTTCTCTGCATGAGCCAGTCATCTCGCTTCTGGGCATACATTCAAAGAAAATATGATCACTAGCTTGAAAATGTGGCATACAGCTACTTTTCAGCATCCATGGAGGATCGGAGCCAGGATCCCCTCTCCAGACATCAAAATCCTTTGTATGAAATGATTGAATATTTCCCCCATAAAGTTTAAATCATCTCTGGATTGCTTATAGAACTTACGGCCATGCAAACACTGTGTAAACAGCTCTTGTACTATATTATTTGGGAAAAATAACTCTGTGTATGTTCAGTACAGACACAACTAAAAAAAAAAAGATTTTCAATCTGTGATTACTTGAATCTGTGGATATGCAACCTGCGAATACAATACATAATATAATGTAATATTTTTGAGCCTCACAAAAGAAGGGAGTCCTGAAACTTGTGATAATCTGAAAGGCTGTGATAAACCTAAAAGCATTATAATAAGGCAGGCACAGAAAGGCTATACTGCAGGCTTTTGCTTATTAGTTGAGACACATATAAAAATTTAAACTCAAATATGTGAGTAAGATAGAGATTGCCAGACTGAGTGGCAGGGGAAATAAGTTGGTCATAGATGAACTTGAAATTCAAGGTGAACAGGTTCTGGAGACTTAATATACAAAACATTATGTTGAACACCTTGAACAAGTACATATATTTATTAATTATACCTCAGTAAGGTTAATAAAGGAACAAATTTTAAACTTCTCACTTAAAGAGGAGGAGAGAGCAGAGAAGGATGGTGTCAGGTTAATTTTTAAATAATGCTAGATTTGCTCCTAGGAGGAGCTCCTAGAATGAGCAAAGAAGGCCTAGAATATCAGCCATGAAATGGTCCACTAAGAGAGGTTGCTTGTGATAGGGGGCTTATGCATTTGGGGGATGCAAGGGCAAATATCAAGTTTATCTTTGGTTTTTCTGTGAAGAACATATCTCTTGGTTTGATTAGATCATCCAACAGCTGATCTGCAGCATGCATATGGAGTAACTGACACCTCTCAGGTACCGTGATAGATCCTGAACCCTCAACATTTGGGGCCCAACTTATATGGGGCTGGTGTGTATTTCTATTTTGTGGTGTTGGAGCTACCTAAACGTTTACTCAGGGCTGGGAATTAGAGTGAGCACTATGCTCTGATCTGAATGTTAGAATGATAACTGTCTTAGCTGTGTGGAGGGTAGGAGGGAGGGAGTAGGTGTAGGCAAGAACTGTAGACACTAGCCATCCTCTTTAATCTGAAGCAGAACTGCCCGGGACCTAGAACGGGTTCAGGTAGTAGAGGCAACTACAAAAAGGAAAGGGAGTGAAATATGTTCATGAGATGACCACTGAGCAATGGCAGCCTCTAGGGTCGGTTGGTGGGTAGGCCATGGTAAATGTGGGAAAGGATACTTTCTTCTTTCCTGCATGGAATGAAATAAGGGGTAGAATGTAAACCTTGAGGTGGTCTAATGAGTGGGACTTTCTTGGAGTGAACTATTGTGTTGGTGGGTTGATGTAGCCAATATACTTTTACAGTTCAGTGTGTGGGTGTCAGACCCTCTCTCTTTTATCCCAGTGTGCTTCTTGGATTGACTAACAATTGCATATGAAATCATTAATACTGGCTTCCCAGTTTTGGAGAATCTTTTTGGCTGGTTGGGCACCTCAAGAGACTGACTGGTAGTTATTGAACACACACACACACACACACACACACACACACACACACACACACACACACACACACTTTCTTTTCTGCATAATTGGAAGCAGTGTTCTGACATAGCTAAGGCCCTAGATTCTGGATACATATGGCCTGATCTAGAATACTGGCTATACTATGTACTAGCTGCATGAATTTAAACAACTTATGTTCTATGAACCTCCATTTAAAAATATGCAACACAATAGCAATAATAATACCTCTCACTACCTGCTACATACTAGCACACATTGGATATGCACCATGAACGTTGGTTGTGATGGTGGCCATAAGGACACTGATGAGGAGAGTGGATATGTGTATGATAGAGGTGGAAGAGGATGGCAGTGATGGGGTAGACTTTTTCCAGGGAGAGAGATCCAGCTTATATGAGAGCAAGAGTGCCATTCACTTCCATGTTCACACTTATTGAGTTTGATATCCTTACTTTTCCTTGCATTCATGGAAACCAATATAAAACAAATTTTAAAGTTTAATTGATATGGTATGAGAATAAGAAAAAGCACGCCAGAGCTCACTGGAGCAGTCCTTCTGGAGAGGAGAAGAAATTACCACAAGCTTTCTTTTGATCTTTCCCAGGCCATTGTCTTTTCTTTGGTGTCCATTCTGTCAACCAGCAGAAAAATAAGCTGTGGATATGGGTGCAATGTTGACCACAGGGACTATTCTTGCTTTTTGTGGGCATTCTTCTTGTTTATCTGTCTCCTTATCAAGTATTTGTGCTCCTTCTGGATGTCAGACATTGCGCTAGACTCTCAAGATACTAACACTCATCCTGACACTGAGATAAGACAGAAAAAACAAATGAATCAGCCTTGGAGTTCACGTAGTCAGGTCACAGAGGTTTTATCTCAGTTGAACTGGTGTAAAGCACCAGCACAGGTTGCTGTAGAACAGCTGTCCAAGAAATGATGTGTGCAAGAGAGCACTGGATACATCCTGCAGTAATCAAGCTCTTGTAATCATGGCTATGTGTACCTTCAGATCAACACTTGACCCCTCACCTTATGTCATTGTGAGGAATGTCACCCAGAAGGTCACCACCTTCCTTATTTCTTAGTGGCAAGAATAAAATAAAATGTGTGTACAACTTTGCAAGTGCCTAAGTGAAATTCAAGCTGTTATTTAGTCATCAGCCTAGGACCTCATGGAGTCAGACCTCACCTTTTGGGCTCAGCAAGCTCTGGAACATTCTAGAACAATACTGAATGTTCTAGAGTTGATTAGATGAGACCTTATTTGTTGCAGGGCTGACACGAAGTCTAGAGAAGACACTCAGAGTCTCACACTCTCTGCCTCCCTCGCTCTGTTTGAAACAGTTTGTTCTGTCTTCTGCAGAGCAGTGAGTTTGAGCAGAGAACTGCTTTTGCTTCAAAACCAAGGTGGGTGTAGGAAATCTGTTCCTTTCCCCAGCTACATATTCTCAGGAAGCTGAGTGGCAGAGGTGGTCAGAGGCTGATCTGCCAAATACCCAAAATACAAGCCTTGATAGGAGGAGGTCAGTGCCCAGAGAAAACCTTGGCCATCAAAGCAGGAAATAGGATGGGTGTACAAAAACTTGAAAAAGAGGGCCATTTGGTATGTCTGATGCCAAGACATTGAAATATGGCCAATTCCCCATTGCCTCATGCCAATCTATAAAATCACATTAGAAAAGCCTAGAGCAAAACAAGGGCCTCTTAGATGCTTCATGATCCAATTATGGTTTGGAAATACTTCTTCACTTCTATTCCCTAAAGAGATACAATGTCTTTAGTTCGCAATAGCTTTGGAGGTGAAGTTTCAGATGCCAGAAGAAATGAGAGTAGTGCAGAATGACAGGGGAGGGTCATGGAGGGTGCTGGTTGTTTCTCTCCAAGGCATGGATTCACTGTGGCAAGATAGACTTCCTTCTCTTCCCACGGGTTCCTTGGTCTCAGAATGCTTGGGCTGGTTTATGGGGGTGTCAGAGCTAGCCAATTTCTGAAGTGGCTTAAGGATCTCCTGTGCCAGCTTTGTGTCCCTGTGACAAAACACCTGGTATGAAGAAGTTACAAGTTCACAGCTTCAAAAGTTGCAGTTCATGACTGGCTCATCCCATTGCTGTGAGCCTGTGTTGTGGTGAAATGTCATGACTGAAGGGCAGGCAGAGTAAATAAATCTGCTTACTTAATGACAGTCACAAATCAAAAATTGAGGGAAAGGGCTAGAGAGGGAAAGGGTCAGGGACAAATTAAGGCCCTGAAGGTTACATTCCCGTGAGTCACTTCTTTCTACTAGGCCCCACCTTCCAAGTATTCATATTTTCCAATAATGCCATTAAGTTCTAAATCCATCAGTGGAATAAACCATTGATGAAGTTAAATTCCTCATGGTCTGATCACTTCCTCAAGCCCCACCTCTGAACACATGAGCTTTAGGGGACAAATATGAGACCCAAACCTTACATTATTGTCAGTGTCCATGCAGTCTACAAGACTGAGGATGTGGACAGAAACACTCAAGCTGTTGGAGCTAGGTATGGATAGATGAGCTTACTATAGCCACTTCATCTTGTTCTCAGTAACTCCATGTTGTGATGCTCATTTTGTCCATTTTACAGGTGGGCAGATTTAAAAAGCTTAAATACCTACTATTAGTGCAGAGATAGAGCTAGAACTTGGGTATAATAGGTCCTAGCGCCTGTATTTTAACTATAAAGCTTTCTCATACATATAGAGAGATGGACTAGGGAGACTGAACATAATGCAGTAGGCTACAAAGCCATTGACGATTGTACAGAAGTGGAGTGGCATGGCTAAAACAGTGCTTTACCAGTGCTTTAGGAATTTCAATCAGGCAGCTACAGTCAAAGTGAGTTGGAGTTGTTCCACATCTAGAACACTTGGGATAGGAATAGTATAATACTCTAATGTGAAATATAAATTTGTCCTGACCCATGGGGAGAATAACCATGACGTGTATTTGCTGAGCACTTGCCATGTGGTGGATAGAGCATTGCGCTGGAGATCACCGAGTCCATGCAACATGAAGAGGAAGTGCCATTGCTGGCAATCTTGCAGTGCAGGAATGAAATTCTTGGGTTGTCTAAGCAGACAAATTGGACTCAGCCCCACTGTGATTCTGTAAGTGTCACTGCACTTCTGAGCCTGTTTCTTCCTCTGTAAATAAGCATAACTCTAGTGTGTACAGTCAATGTTGTATATGGTGGTCTTAGGTCAGACAGTCTCTAGGAAATATTACCATGGACATACATATCTTTCAAATGAGGAGACTGAGGCTTGCAGACATTAACTGACTTTCCTCAGGCCTGGGCAGTTAAGGCTAGAATGGGGCAATCTGAGCCTACAAGGTGGACAATGATCCATCCTAGGAAAAGGCTGACACTGAGGATGGGAAAGAAGAGACATGAGAGACATTTTGCTTGGGGGAAGGTACCTCAGGACATACAGCCAGGGCTTTGCGTATTCTTTCATGGGCAGCCTGTGTCTAGGTGGCTCTGGACTGAAAACTTCTGTCTCTGATTATCTTTCCTTTTATGAGGTACAGAGTACAATAGCACTCTCCTCTGTATGGGGAGTACCATATAAGACTAGTACAGCTCTTCACTGTGCATGAAGCATCTCCTGGGTACATAGTAATGTCCAATCCATCATACAAGGAGCTAAGGCTGGGGGAAACCCAACCTTCACCCCCATCTAGCATGTCTGACCTTCTACCAATGCAATGACCTCAGGGAAGTCTATATATAGATTTTCTCAAAAACCTTTTGCATTGGTCCACAAGTGTCTTTAGCATGTATTGAGAACTTTCTCCATTCCTCGGGTATTCAGCCAAGAAGAAGCTGAGGACTACCCTTTTGCGGTTTTAATGCAGCTCAGGATATTGGCTTACTCAGCAGCATCACTGTTTTATGGGAATTATTATATTTCCTTTGTAATTAAGTTTGGAACAGTTAAGCTCTAACCCAAGAGGCAGCAGAGAGCATGTGAACTTGATGGCCATACCTGCCTTTAGAGTTTACTTCTGTGCTGTCATTTGTGGATGGTTTCTTTCTTTTGTTACCTTTTTTTAATTTAATGAGGTTTTATGGACAACTATTGGGACTATAGGTCTTCTACATTGTCCTCTTTATTAGTAAATGAATATATTTAGAGCTTTGTATAGAGGAGTGAGTTATCAAGGTAGGTAAGTGATCCTGTTGAATGAACTTTTTTCTTTTGATGTGACATTCAAGATCCACACAAAATAAAACCTCATCAATAACTCTAGAGACGACACATTCTGGTGGAAATGTAAACCAGTGCAGTCAGTGGAAATCTGTGTGGAGATAACTCAGAAAACTAAAACTAGAAATTCCATTTCACTGATCTGTATACGTCTTTTGGCTACTTTCCCCAAAGAGTTAAGGATACCATATTTACAATGGTACTTGCACCCTATGTTTATAACTGTATATCTCATAATAGCTAAATCTAGGGAGCAGCCTATTTGTGCATCAATAGATGAACGGATAAAGGAAATGAGGTACACATATGTAGTGGAATGCTATTTGGCCACCATGAAGCACAAGTTTGAATTATTTGTAGAGAACTGGATATGTCTTGAGATAATAATACTAAGCGAAATAAATCAAACATAGAAAGTTATATGAGCAACCCATACTATAAATAATTTAAAGAAAAATAAAAGATTATTTTTATAATTTAGATTATAAAATAGATTATGAGGAGATTAAAAAGGGGATCTGGAGACGAGGGAGATGGGAGGAGGGGAGAAGAAGTACAAATGCTCAAGGTGAAATGTGCATAGGGGCCAATTCTCTGAGGTGAAAGTATCATGTATCACAAATATATACCAATTATAAAAGGGAAAGAGAAAATGAAAAAATACAATCTCCAATACTGGATTCTCTCACCTTTGTGTTCTGCTTCAAGTGAGGACATTCCTCTCAGATTTGACACGTGTTCACCCACTGGTGTGTTCTTGGTGTGTCACAGGCCAAGCCTTCTTCTGGTTTCTGGGAGCAGGAAAATGAAAACAACAAAATCTCTGCCCTTGAGCTATGGTCCTGTTGAGATGTGATTTTAAATGATTAATCAATTCAAGAATATTGGGTTTTGCTTAAAGCTACTGTAAGGAAAAAGAAAGTTATTCAAAGCCTTCAAATCTGTTGCTCATTTTAATTGACTTAATTAGGTGAAATTTATAGGACTGCAATGTAGCGAACAGCCTAGAAGGTATTTATTTACTTCCATTTATTCTCTGTGCCTTCAGGCCACACTTCAGTCAAATTATCCTCCATACCAAAGTGTTTCAGAAAAGAGCAGTATTTCAAAGAAGTACAGCTTTTGGCCCATTTAGATAAAACTTTCATGAATGTCCGCAAGGAAGATGAGGTAGACTTGTTGAAAGAACTGACATACACAACTACAGAGTACTGTATTGTTACAAAACATGAGTGGTATCATCTACCTTACACACACACACACACACACACACACACACACACACACACACACACACGGAATTCCATCTAATTATACTATTGAGGTGGTGTTATCTATATATAGTAACTAGGGATTGTAAAATAAAAACAGGACTACAAAACTAAGATCCCTTTAAGAATTCCTTCAGATCCCAGAAGCTGAAAATGGACCTTGGCATTTATCCTGTTTTGTTGCCACACAGAGGCCTATCTTTTGTTCAACTGGTGTTCTTGCCCCATGTCAGTCCATCAATATGGGGTGTCTATTCACTGTGTATTGATCTTTAATGCTGATAGGGAGGCTGTGGCTGAGTGTGCGACATGGGCTGGGCATGGGGTCTCAGGTCCAAGGTTAACTGACTGGGTGAACTTTCAGAGCCTCACTCTCCCTGCCAACAATGCTAGCTTCCCAGGATCATTTTGGGGGTGCGGTGCACCAAGGGATGTGAGAGTGACTTATAAATCGTGTGACTCCATCACCATGTGTCTTTTTCTGATGAAAATCTGTGCCCCTGATGATCAGTTTGTGAAGACATTAAGATTAAGAGTTGTGCTGTCAGTCCAGTATGAGTTCACACACCAGTTTCTGTGTGAAGAGGAAAGAGCGGAAGTTGGTGGTCACTCCTTACACTCAGACTAGAACCTGAACTTCTGGGCCTCGTCCTAGAGGCTTTATGTGATCTTGCTTGCATTGTTAGCATCACTTCATCCTTTATACTTCATGGGCCCAAGTGCTTCCATTCTAAAATAGTCAAAATGTGCCTCAAGATGGCTCTGAATGTCATGGTTACTGTTGCCCATCTTCCTGACCTGAGTATTCCTTCCACAATCCTACAGGCTTATTTTTGTCCCTAGGTCATGGAAGCTACTCTCCCTTAACTTTCCATCAGAAAGCACAGACTCATCTGTGTCCATTTTACATATAGTATCATGATTTTCCAAGGTTTAAAGCAGTGTTGACCCACAATAAGCTGTTGTAGTAAGGTGCTCAACAAGTGTATGTTGATTGAAAAGCTAGATCTTCACATAGTGTTTATGGTAGTCTGTATTGTAGAACAATCTTTTACATTTAAGTTGGAGAAATGTTATTTACACTTACGTGAACACAGTGATTTATTGGTTCATATAATCAAGAGATCCAGGGTAAATGACTTCAGCCATGCGGACTCCAGGGATGCCAAATATGCCCGTGGGCATTAGTCTTTATCTTCTGTTGCTATTTTGTTGGCTTCATTTTCTCAACATGAGCCTGAGGCCAATTAGAGTTTGTTCTGTTGGAACCAGATGAAATCAAAGGGTGGAAAATAGAAGTAACATAAAAAGTTGCACATTTTTACACAGAAATTTAGAAACCTAACCATATACAACACTGCAGCAGGACAGTCCTATGACATTTTTTTCTTGTCTCATGTTTTCTTTTATTACCTTTTTAAAAAACAAACATTTACTTGGGAAAGAGTATAGCAGTAATGGATATGGCATTAGAAGTGGTACGTATTTAGAAGATCAGAATGGCAGGCATTCCAAGCATGGCCCTAGTATTACACATTGCTATCCTCAGTGCAGTTGCTTAGTTCACAGGTATCAGCATATAGTTAGTCAGGGTGAGAATCCTACCAATTAACTGATAGTTTCAAAATCCTGATAGAGATTTTCAGGACCATTGCCTTAACAATCTTGTGTATATAAAAGTTACATTTTATGTTATATAGATCTTGCTTTATCTTGGTCTTAACCATCCAACAGAAAAGTATAAACACGAGGTATGAAAAATGAAGACATACATAATATTAAGCTGAGCTGTAAATGGCTATGGTCGACAATTTCTTTGAATAACTCACTATGGTTGTAGAATGCTGGACTGTGTTGGATTGTGGTGTCGAGTTGAAGCACCTAAGTTAGTAGAATGTCAATGGAGTGCCCACCTTTGACAGGTGTAGACAAAGGAAGGGGTGTGGAAAGAAAAAATCATGATGTGTGTGTATAGACAGTACAGTTGGGATAGATAACGCTGTGCTTCTACATAATTCTATGAGAGGCAAGATCTGCACTAATGGTGGTTGGACCGGATATTATGTCGGCTTCTAGTACTATGGTCATCCACTAGGTAAATAATTATTGAATTTTTGATATAATTCAGGTGTAAAAAAATAAGATAAGTAAGCAGCTACACTCTTAATTCACTGATAAGAGATATCTGCTAAAATAATGTAAATATAATATCATGTATGCACCTTGTACAATACCAAAACGTTATGAAAACAGTTTGCAATGTATTAATTCATCGAATCTGTATGGTTAAGGTGTCTTGAAACTGTCTGATTGACATCTGTATTTCAATAAAATAAAAATAAATAAATAAATTTAAAAAAAAGAAAAATGAAGACATATTAATATGATGAACTGTAAAAGGCTTAAGTCAACAACTTCTGATGTTGTCAGTTCTGTGGGTAACCAACTACTTTATAGACTACTGAACTACATTGGTTTATTTTGCTGAATCACTTACCTACAATATTTGAATGGCAATGGAATACCCAGTTCTGACAAAACTAAACAAAAAAGGAATATAAGTGAAGGACCATTTTGTAGTGAAAAATATGCATATATATACATGTCTGTATATATAAAATAGTTAAAATAGATATACAGCTACTTTCTCTTAGTTCAATAAGAAGAAAGATTTGTACTAATAGTGTTTGGACAAGATATCATGTTAACATCTTGTACTATGAATAACGATTGCAAAAACAACAATAATTAATTATTAATTATTGTACCGGTCCTACTAACATTTTGAAACTGTCTCACTGCTATCTCTATCTCAATAAAATTAATTAAAAAAACAAAGGGCAGAAGGTAGGAGGATACAGAGAGGAAAGTGAGAGGATTAGATGTTGGGTGAGCAAAAGTAACAGATGCCTTTTGCTATGGGCTCTGGGCTCCCGAGCACAGACTCTTCTCTCAGCTGTGTATTTTCAGCATCTGTTCCAGAGCCTGGACTATTGTGAGTGTACAGGAGTGGCTTTGAATGAGTAGGTGTGCTTTGCTTTCCCCTACCTCTAAGAAGGGGAAAGCTTCTTTTATCCCATAAAGACAGTTTTACACACACTACCTTTTGCCTCATACTATTTTCCTTTCTTTTGGTCTGTTGGCAGGATCCAACATCTACCTTCTTCCAGTTTGGAGCCTCCATCCAGCAACAAGCCACGGTCATGCTGAAGATTATGCAGGATTATGACTGGCATGTCTTCTCCCTGGTGACCACCATCTTTCCTGGCTACAGGGACTTCATCAGCTTCATCAAGACGACAGTGGACAACAGCTTTGTGGGCTGGGACATGCAGAATGTGATCACGCTGGACACTTCCTTTGAGGATGCGAAGACGCAAGTCCAGCTGAAGAAGATCCACTCTTCTGTCATCTTGCTCTACTGCTCCAAAGATGAGGCTGTCCTCATTCTGAGTGAGGCTCGCTCCCTGGGTCTCACTGGCTATGATTTCTTCTGGATCGTCCCCAGCTTGGTCTCTGGGAACACGGAGCTCATCCCCAAAGAGTTTCCATCAGGCCTCATCTCAGTCTCCTACGATGACTGGGACTACAGCCTGCAGGCGCGGGTGCGGGACGGCCTTGGCATCCTAACTACTGCTGCATCGTCCATGTTGGAGAGATACTCCTACATCCCCGAGGCCAAGACCAGCTGCTACGGGCAGGCCGAGAAGCCAGAGGCCCCCCTTCACACTTTACACCAGTAAGAGAAGGCTCTTTGCTTTACTCCCAAAGTGGGATCTGGGTTTTGTTACTATTACTCTTCACTTATATACTTATTGATGGAAGTAGGCACTGCAAATAGAGACTGCTATGTGCCTATTTATAGCATTTATATTTTGATTTTCCCTCTTTTCCATTTCCCTTTCTTCTCATCTCATTTTATTTTTAAAATAAGTAACATTGAATTTTAATTATTTTCTGCAGGTTCCTTTTTGGTTCTTTTAACTCAACCACATATCTGGGAAACACTCATTTAGGTCTTAGCACTTAAGTCAAAAACGAATCGAAATTCTTTGTAGCATACACATCATGTTCTTTAATATGGATGTATCATCATGTACTTATTCTGCAAAATAATAGAAATTTAAGGTTTTATCCTCCAGAATTTGTCCATAAGGAGCTAAACTGTAGTGATAACCATCATACGTCTTTAAGCAATTCACAGTTATTTTTCCAGAATTGAATCTAAAATGTAGGATGCTGGGGTTGTGAGACACGTACATTTTTAACATTCAGTATCTTTTGCCAAGTTGTGCTCTACAGAACCGGTATTGATTTGCATTCATGGCAGGGGAGTGGGAGATTATCCCACTTCCTTAGGAGCATGGTATGATTTGGAAAAACTGCCCATAGCTGCACTCCTGTTCTCTGACTTTGGGTCTGAATTTCTTTTCATATTCTAAATGTTTTTCTGGGTTGTTGGAAATCTTGGCAAGCTTCTCTCTTAAGGCTGTTGGGCAGTGTTACCCTTCCCTGTGGCTGGCCATTATCTCTCAGTGGTCGAGACGTAGAACAATCACTCAGGCACCCTCGTCATGTGCTTTTTGCCTGACATTCACTGATTTAATCTGTCTTTTCTTCCTCATGTAATGAGCAGCGTGACACTGTGATGAAGGACTGGGCTCTGGAGTTAGATATACAGGAGTTACATCTTAAATCTTGTTTCGTCCACTTTCTAGAGGAGTTGGACAATTACTTTACCTCTCTCAGCCTCTTATGCTTATTGGCTAAGGATAGTAATAGCTCCTACTTCCTAGGCAGTCCTTTTCACACATTGGTATACACAAAAATTTCTTTTTTTCTAGATAGCTTTTTAAAACTTAAAAAAAAAATTTTGTTTATTTAATTATTTAGTATAGGGTCTGGCTATGCAGCTCAGACTCATAGTGATCCTCCTATCTCAGCCTCCCCAGCTCTGGGATTATAGGCATGAATCACCAAACCTGGTTTTGGCTCATGCACAGCATGCCTGGTGTTCCAGGACTGGTGCAACATGTGTTCCCGGGGATCAAACCTGGGTCCTTGTTCTTGACAGACAGGTGCCTAAACCACAAAGCTATCTCCTCAGCCCCCTCACAAGAATTTCTGGGAGGAATGCTAAGACATTATTAGGCTCTGTGGTCAGAATTCTCAGGTGTTTTAGATTTGGAATGAGCTGCAATAATTATGGGTGGCTGTGAACCCTGCAGGTTGGAGACCATGCTTTGAGAAACATCTTAGAGGTCATCATGAGTACTGAATGGAGAGATGCAGGGGCAGTGCTGCTTGGCACAGTGCTGATCTTCTGGTATCTCCTTAATAACTTTCAGGGTGATGAGTGAAGGTTTTGGTCATAAGAAATTATAGTCAGCAGAACAAGTTTGCTTTGCCAGCAAAGTAAGATGTCATTTAAAAAATGTTTCTGGAAGCATGTAGGGCTTTGCGTTTGATACACTTTGGAGGTTGTCTTTGCACTGAGGTTTTTCAGAGTGTAAGTATGTGTGTGATGGAGTAAAGAGAATTCTTTAAAATTAGCACAACTAAAAAATGAATTCTTGAATTAAGATATTGTGCTCTTTGACACTTTTCCTTGCCCTCTCCGCCCCCCTTCACAATCCTGTTTCTACATTGCCACTTTCAATATTCTAAATAATTTTTAAGTATGAGGAAGGAACTCCAGTAATTCAGGGTAAGACATAGGAGCCTCTTGCAAAGGTAAGGTTGTTGCCAGCCCGAAGACAAGGGCTGGGCTAATGAACTCATGCTTCCATTAATAAGATGTGCCCTGAGGCTGGAAGACCCAGAGAGGAACAGTCTTGATGGGAACATGACTCAGTTGCAGGACAAGTGAGAAGAAGTAGTTGTAGGAGAAGGGAATCTGAGAGGGAGGATTGGGAAAATGTTCAGATGCCTTTCCAGGGACCACTGTGATCCCATTATTGACCCCAAATCCCCCATTTCTGTGAGAGGCTGCTGTGCTATTTCCAGGAGTTATGTCATTGCATGCAGCAATTTTGTCAATGGCATTTCAGCTCCAGGGGAGTAATGCGTCAAGGGCAGTAGGTTGTCATCCACTGTTTGGTGTTTAATGAAACATTTCTCCACCCATGGAGGGCTGTTAGTGGACACCCTGGGTATGAGGTAGGACAGTGACACACTCTCTTCTTCCACCCCAGAAATAATGAGACTCCAGCAGACTACCCTTGTCTGGAAGCTGGAGACAATCCAAAGAATGCAGTTAAAAAAATTAGAGGTACTATATCTATCTTTCATCCATCATTATTTAATTCAGCAGAATTTTGCTAGGTCCTGGAATACACAGATGTATTAAGATAGAATTTTTCTCCCTGGAGACAATATAGTCTGTTAATGATGGGAGAAACTTGTCTAAAGACAGACTCTGATAACAAGAATTAGTGCTGTTTCATTATTGAAAAAGAGAATAGCACAGAATCAGATAAAATATCCTACCAGTACTCACAGAAAATAAATGTTGATATGCCATTTTCTTTCCACATTTTAAAAGAAAGAACATATTAACAATAATATAGAAGTCCTGGTTACATCTCTCTCCAGTCCCACCTCTCTCCCCTTCTCTCCATGAGAAGGAAAAATACCATAAGGAATTTGGTATGTGTCTGAATCCATTCATATATTTTTAAATGTTTAACAAAGATGCATTTACAAACATGTACCTGATTCACAGTACTATTTAATGTACATTGAAGGTATCTAAGGTACCAAGTTGTTCTTTATCTTTCTCTGTGTTTTTAAGATCACCCTATGGAGATAATAAAATTCCAGAATAGTCGTCTCTCTGTTTTGTGTTCTGGTGTGTGTGTGTGTGTGTGTGTGTGTGTGTGTGTGTGTGTGTGTTAGACATTTATATTGTGATAGGAAGGGCTCTCAGTCTGGGTAGCTGAAGGCAAGGACAGATGTGAATAGCCTGAGATGGACTGGACCTTTGGGCTTGTTCAGTGAGATCCTATGACTTCTCACTTAAAGCTTTGGAGAACTACATTTTCAGATAGATGAGAAGTTTTATTTGTGAAGCACGTGGTAAACAAATAGCTTTCATTAGTTTCCCTGTGTAGTAAGTGGGCAGGATGCTAATAGCGTCAGAAGAGGCTCAGAGGAATCGACCCTGGATGTAGAGGGTCTCATGAAGAGGCAATGAGGGCATCTGGGGTCTAGCTTTGAGTGCTTCAGAATAGTACCTGGGAGCTAGCTGTATATGCTGTTTTGTGGCCCTCCAGGACATTGTTTATAATCTTGTGTATGAATTTTGTGGAGTTAGGATCTCACAGCAATGCTTTGCTGTTTTGGTGCTGGGCATGGCACAAGGGGCTGCTTGCCAGGGTTGGTGCCCTCATGATCTTACTATGAATCTGTGAGTTAGGAAAAATGTAGGGGAAAGGGGGCAATTTTCTTCATGTTTAATATTTCTGGCTTTACAGAAGACACTTGGAAGAGAGCAGTCAGCATTTTCCAAAGTTCAAAAATAGCTCAACCATGTTATGCAACCTCCTCCTTGCTGCTGCAAAGTTATTAAACATCTGTTCCTTCCACGAGCACAGAACAGATCACGGGTAACTCCCAGGATGAAGAAAGCAAAACATTACCTGTTTTGTGAGCATGGAGTCTCGACCAGTCATTCCGTTCTGTCCCAAGGATCTTCCCTGTCCGTCGGCAAATGGAACCTGGGGACAGTGTGGATTTGTGGCAGAGCAGGGAGTCAGCCATCATGATGGGCACATCTTCAACATGAGGATTTAGGAGTCATTCAGCTCTTGCAGTTCCGTTCTTTTGGCTATAAGATGGTGACAGGAAGAGTATGTGCCTTCTAAGCCAGTGCCTTGCCCATGGAAAGCAGTCTAGAGATGGAGACTTTTACCAGTTGAGTATCCCATTCCAAAGTTGTGAAATTCAGAATACAAAAACTTTTGAATGCTGACAGGACATCACACACAGAAAATTCCATCCTCAACCTCACGTGACAGGTCACAACCAAAGTGCAGGTGCACTAAAACTATTGTCTAAAATTATCTTCAGGTTGTGTGCATTGTGTAAGATATATGCAAGACATAATAAGTGAGTTCTCTATTTACTCTTGGGTCCCACTTCTGAGATATCTCATTATGTGTAGGCAGATATTCCAAAATCTAAAAATACTATGAATGTCAAGGACTGCTGGTTCAACCAGTTCAGATAAGAGATACTCAACCTGTGTTGATGAGACTAACAGTTATATTTGCATGGCGTAGCCCACAATACTGTCATTTGTTCATGCCATAAAACATATTCAAGTTCCTTCAAGAGGCCAGCTGCAGTTACCTATAGGTGGAGATCAATAGAAATGGGGCAGCGGGACATTCATGGAAGAACTCAGCTCACCAGGGAGGGGATAGGAGGAAGGGCCTGCACCACACCTTAAGAAGAGGAGCAACTTCTAGGTGACTTGGTCTGTGCTCTGTGAATATTTTCCAGACTTTCCTTTAGTAGTTTATATTCTTTTCATTGGCACTTAAGGCTCCATCCATTAATATCCATGTTGCCTGGATAAAGTACATATGACATTTTAAAACCTTGTTTGCACAGGTTGCACTGCATTACATATGTCCTCTGTGTATGGACTGTGGCTGTGCATACACACGTGCAATGTGTACATGTGTGTCCACATACATACACGAGTGTATATGTGTGAATTTCTGTGCAAACCTGCATGTGTATGTGCGGCTACTTTCACGCTGGAGGAATACATATGGTACTTATTGAGAAAGAGAGGGCCAGTGAGATAACTCAGTGGGCTAAGCACCTGCTTAGGCAAGCACAGACACTGGGGCCTGATCTCTGGCACTATGGGCCATGCTGGCCCCACACCTGGGCACTCTGAGCTGGCCACAGAGACTGGATACATGCCTGTAACCCCAGCACTGGGGAGGCTGGAAACAGGAGAATCACTACAAGTCCAAGCTGTGTAGTGAGACCCTGTACCATGTATCAAATACAGAAAAATAAAAAGAGGTTGTAAAAGGGACAAGGTAGATGGTTGTCTTGGAAGGAGTGCAGTCAATGGCAGGAAATGCAGTGTGGCAGGGAGCAAAATTTCTAGCTGAGTCCTATGACAGACTTGAACTTATTGCCTCATATAAACTGTAAGGTATTCACTACTCTGAACCCTTTCTTTTCCTAAAGTTTGTGGATGTGTGTGTGTGCATGTGTGTGTTTGTGTGCATGTGTTTGTGTGTGAGAGAGAGAGAGAAAAAGAGAGAGAGAGACCGACAGACAGACAGGCAGACAGGGACAGAGAGAGGCAGAGAGATAATCATCTCTTGGTATTGTAGTGGAATGAAGTGAAAGAGTATAGGTAAAACACTTAGCTTGGTTTGTGTGGAATCTGGCCAGAAGTAAGCATTTCATAGTCAAATCATGATCATAATGGTATATCAGCATCACTTTTTTTCATTGTTAAATTACTTTTTATTTTTATCACCTTAATGTATACTTGTTACACTGCAAGGTATACACAACACAGGGAAGAGAGAAAGGGAGATGTTTCCATTTTAGTTTTTAAATGACTGAATTATGACTTATATCTTGTGGTTACTATTTTACTTACAGGAGTAGAACAAGGACAATTACTGATTAGTAGATCAAATTAAAGTACCCAAGGATATCTATAGTAAAAACAAGTGGGAGGAAAACCCTTCTCCCAGTGGATCTATTAGTGTTGTAGAGAATTATTTGACCTTAATTGATGATATCTGAATTGATCGTTTATGTGTTTTATATTAACTTCTTGATTTATGAAGTCAGATTTCTGCTTGAAGAAGCAACAATACTGTAAATTACCCTGACAGGAAAGTAAATGGAAAGAAGTTTTATATGTAAAAAAGAGTTTAATGCATGTCCAAGTTACACTAATTCTTTCATCTTTATTTCCATAATAATCACAGAAAAAGTTTCTAGTTTAATGACACACTAAAAAACTACTAAACCTGGCTGACATATTTAATTTTATTTGATAGTCAGAATTATCATTGTTGGTTTCTTTTTTAATGCCAATAAAAGATCTTGTCTAGTTAATTCTTTGAGCTTAACCACAGTTAAGCTTCCCTGGGTGAATGTGATAACTCTTAGCAAATATTTATCTCTGGTATCACCGTATGCTTGACAATTATTTCTGTCAATGGTGTCAGGCACTCTAGAGACCAAGTCATCCTTGTGCTGTAAATCTGATTGGGACCTTGGGCTCAGGAATGAGGAAAAAAGGCTGAGCCTCCAGGTAAATCAGCAAAAGCAAAATAGTGAGAGAATCTAGCAGCCTGAGCCAAAATGACAGCAAACCGTGTTCCGTGACTTTTTATGACTTTGTGCAGTACAGATTTAAGTGGTGCCATATTCAAATTGTCTGGCTAATCTTGGTCATGCTTGGAGAGTTCCCTGCCTTGTTTGAGCTTCTGTTTCCTTGACTGCTAACAGAAAACATTCCATACTTAGAGGATTCTGATGACAATGAAATGGACATGAAATACTTACTTAGGATATAGTTGACATGCTACAGATGTTAATAGTCCTCATTCCCAGGGCCAGATGTCTAGGTTCCTCTGGCCTCGTCATGTGTCCTTGTGACCTGAGGGAGGTATGCTGATCTCCCTGAATACCTAACCAGAGAGCTTAGTCAACAGCCTCTCTCCATATCATCTCTTTTTGTGCCATCTTTCCTGGAACACAGCCTTCCCTTTTTGGCTGAAAGTCAAAAGCGCCGTATGCCAACCCTGCAGTGCAAGTCAATCATTTCCAATTGGCACCCAATGAATAGCTCGACAAATGGTGGAGACTCGGTGCTGGCAATTTGAAGGAACCAGGAGTTGGCTGTGACTTTACCTTAAAGGGATGGTGGCTTGGGTTGTTTTGGGGTCACACATAAAGCACAAGTATTGTTCCAATTTGTCTTGGGCCAGATGTAAGTCTTTGGAATTTGCAGCTAGCATGCCTGGTGGAAAGATATTGATCTATTTTCTCCAGGGCTGCGTACTTGAGAAATTTTCATTTTGAGACCTGGTAATGTGGTAATGCATACTAATTATTCAGTGCAAATCACTTCTGTGAAAAGATACAGAAAACAAATCACCATCATTATAGGACTGGTGCTGTGTACATATTGGGAGTAGGAAGCCTGACGGTGTAAGCAGAGATTAGAGAGCACACCATGACATAAGTGGAGGACAGAGGAGACAGTGACTCTGTGGCCTCAGAGGGAAATGATGAGCCTAATGCATATCTAGCTGCCAAATGAACAAGCCCTGATGGATGAATATGAAGTAATAAAAATACAATAATCAATAATTTTTCATTTGTACAATAAAATGAATTGTGATGCCATTCTTAAACTGGAGAAATTATTGAAGAACATTAGGAGACAGGGAGTGAGACACAGAATCTAATTTCAGACATGCTAAATTGGACATACTTTTGAGAGAGCCAAGTGAAATCTCAAGTAGGCAATTGAAAAGATGTCTGTGCTCCGACTGAAAATATAGCACATGGGGTTTGATGTTATGGTGGCAGTTAAAGTGCTGGACTGGGCGAAATTGCCAAAGAGAAGGAAGAATGGGAGGAAGATGTAGGGCTGAACCATGGAGAACTTTAACGTTAGTTGGCAAATAATCCCCGAGAGGAAGGAGACTATTAAGAAGAAAGCTGCGTTGTGAATTCCTGCTGACTTTTTTCCACGTGGAGATTCTCTGGCCTCAACTTTTATTTTGCTATAGAGATTGATGGGCGTCTGCTACACACTGGACATTACGATAGGTATCATGAACCTTAGGAAGATGTAAGGTCTATGGCCACTGCTCACCTATCTGCATTTAGTGCAATTTAGTGGAGTTAAATAACCATGTCAATAGTTTTGATCAATATATATAGGGAATATAGAAAATACTTCTCTGTGATGAACTATGAGGCAAATAATTCCAACAGTGAATCCTTTGGGTCACGCAAAACTGACCCCATACTGAGCCACAACACAGATGGTTTCGACAGAAATAAAGTGATAGTTTACACAGGGGAACAGCCACTGCCTCTGTTTCAGTCTGGATGTGATTTAGGAAATACCTGATGTCTCACAAACTGACCAAGTTGAAAATCCTTTCTATCAAGGGAGTGGAGGATGTGGCAAAACGTGGAGGTTTGTTTACAAGCTGCTACTGGTTTGCTTTCCTGGGCCATCTCTGTCCACGGATGTCCTTGTGTGTAGGGGAGAGGCCCTCCTTGCCATCCCTTCCAAGTGGGAGCTAGAAGCCAGGATGGCTTCTGGGCCTGTTCTCTGACTTTGTTCCTCTGCTACTCAGCCTCCTCTTTTTCTTGATGTCATGTGGATGCCTCCTGCCTGCAGGAGCGACTGAACCCCATCAGGCTCCCAGTGACTCAAAGCCTGGCGCGATTCCCAGGGATGGAGGAGGCAGTAACTGTCCCAGTTGGTGGTGCTAGCTGTGTGCTGCGTGGGCGCGGGAGGGCAGCCACATTTTCACTCTTGCCCTAAAGTTTGGTGAATGAATTGGTGGGTCTGCCAGTGTCTGGTGCACTAAAGTCCAAATCACGATGGCCAGTTTCCTGAGTGTTTGCTTCATTTGGTTAACTCCTGGCCAAACACAAAGAATAAACACACATGGCTTAGTTTTCCACATGGTGGCAAACAGCTCTCCTGAGACAGGTATTCATTTCCTTTTCATTTCCATCACTGTTACTAAAAGGAAGTCTAAGATTTTTAATTTAATTAATACATCGCTATGCAGGAAGAGATGGCGACTTTCACTTTGTGGCATCATATAAGCATACTTGCTTGAAAATATGATGTAATGATAAAGTAAATAGACTTTATCAACAAACTTACTGTGTAGTGATCCCATGTGTGTGCCAGTGAGTTTAATCTTTAGGTGTGAGATGGGATTTTTTTTTTTTCAGGTAGCAATCACCTTAATTCAAAGTTATATGACTGAATCATTGCACATTACAGGAGTTCCTGGGGAATAGTTTGGACTTCAGGTGTAACATTATCAAGGTTGTGATGATTTTTTTTGTGTATGCATATGATGATGATTTTTCTTATGATGTCCTGATTCTATTTTTTTTTTTGTGAAAGGTCTGATGTTTGCTTAGTAGAACCAACTTTTTTGTTTTTTTTGGTGAAACTGGGGATTGAAGTCATGCCCTTGTGCTTGCCAGGGAAGCACTTATTCCACTGAGCCATCTCCCCAGCCCCTGATGTTTGCTTACTAAATGGCTTCCTCTTTACCTCTCTTGTTCTTTCACCTCTATAGATGCTTTACCATTTTGGTTTCATCATGAATATATTTTTTCCATCTGTCATCACCATCATCATCATCATCACCGTTACAAAAACAAGAACTTGCTAACTCTTAAGGACTGAGATACTGGAATGAACAATGACAAAAAAAATCTTATATCTGTCTTCCAGGGATCTTTACACTAGGTTAGTGCAACCGGATCTATGGAATAATATTGCTGGATGCTTACAATACCACTGGTCAAATATCATTATTTGAAGTTGCCGGTGAAGTCACGATTTTCTGTGACTAGAGGCTTCCTATGGTGGAGAAGTGTCTTCAATCACTTTATCTGCATTTTCTCAAAAGGAAACAAAAAATGAGCTTTTGAAGTTTCAGCTGGGGTTTTCCAGGTAGTTAGTTATCTGGGACAAGAGGTCATTATATGGAGCTGTTGTTCATAATTTTCCTTCTTCATTCCACCATAGGTGTGAACTGGAGTTGTTCATACCAAAGGTGGTTTGCTCAAAGGGAAGAACTCAAGAAAATGTTTTCACTGGTCTTATTAGATTAATTTATTGGTATTATTTTAAAAGTGGAAGAAAGCATTTATCCTGATGGGCAGTGTCTAGTAGTTTGTCAATAGATTTTCCAACAATAGATTCTGATGGAACTCATATGACTTGTTGAAAAGTCACTGCTGAAGATGTCAAGTTTATCATTTAACCTAGTAAGTATATAGTTCTTTTATTTATTTATTTATATTTTAACTTGAAGAGTGAAAACTAGAAGCAAAAACAAAGAGAAAAAATGACATAAACAAGGTAACATACAACGATACATATGTTACAGATTTTCAAAACAGGGATATATTAATAAAGCAATCCAACACAGATCAGCAGTCCACATTAAAAGTGGGTTATCCACAGAAGTTGTTGACTTGAGCCATTCACAGCTCAGTATATTAATATGACTTCACTTTATATACCTTCATTTATACACTTTTCTGCTGGATGGTTAAGACACAGTTAAAGCAAGAACTATATAACAAAAAATGTAACTTTTGTATCAGATAAGGTCAGTCAGGCACCCTCAGGGTTTATCCTGTAACCCTGTACCACACTTTGTAGATCCCTTGTCAGAGTCAGCCTTATGGATGAGTCACGGCCATTGCTTAACCAATTTGCTCTCTGTGGAAGCCTGAGAGAAAGTTTTCTCTCCATATGACTCTCCTTACATACATTATACATCATCGATCGCCTGCCTCTGTGGCTCCATGATCTCCTTGATTAGAAAATTTGGGGCACAACTGAGTTACATGATGTTACAGTACAAATTCTCCTATGTCCTGAGTCTTCACTGACCTTGAAAGGCTAGAGCCAAAATGTTGGCTGACCTTGCAGCCTTTCTTTTTCTCTGATTTTTGGTTGGGAAACTTAGGTTGTTAACCTTCCAGAAGAGAAGCTTATTATTACCCTGCACCATATGCAGTTCGGTTTACTCACACTATTTGTCTAAATATCAAACATCATAGGCATAACATAGAACATGTATTTCCCATCAAGTATTCAGATACTAAACTCTAAGTCCGTACAGAATATGAAGAAGAAAAAAAAATTAAAAATAGGAATTAACTTACATATATTTACATAGATATTTAGAAATCCATACATATACAGCATAGTAGCATAGTAGCATGACTGTCTTGTGACTTTTTTTTTTATTTTTCATTTACTACATTTTAAAAAAGAGCAGTATAGTAATAGCTGGTATGTCATGACAAGAAGTATATATTGAGAAGACCAGAACGGCAGGCATTTGGAGGGTGACACTTTTATTACACTTTGTTAAATTCAGTGCAGTTGCTTGGTTCGCAGGTATCAGCATATATAGTTAGTTGGAGTGAGAATCCTACCATTTAACTGCTAGTTCCAAAAATCTCCTCATGTTTCTCAGAATCATTGTCTTACCCATCTAGTGTGTATAAATGAATGGTTTTGTCCCTGTCATGTTTCTTAGCTTTTCTCCTTGCCCTCTCCCCATTGTCCAATCCTCAAGTTCTCGCTTTCCTTTTAATTGTGTTATACATTTCTATTTATAATTCTTCTTTTGAGTTATACTAGGGAGACTATACAATATTTGCACATGTGGGTCTGGTTTATTTTGCTTATAAGTATATCTTCAAGTGGCATCCTCTTAAATATGAAGGCTTCAAGTTTATCATTCTTTACAGCTGAGTAATACTCCATTGTATAAAAATACCACATCTTTCTCAACCATTTCTCATGTGACGGGCATGTTGGTTGTTTTCAAGATTTGGCTATCACAAATTGTGCTTCTATAAACATAGATACACATATATCCCTATGATATGACATTTTCAGTTTCTCCAGGAAAATTCCCAGTAGAGGTATAGCTGTCTTTTTTTTTTTTTTTTGCAGGACCGGGGATTGAACTCAGGCCCTTGTGCTTGCCAGGGAAGCACTTATTCCACTGAGCCATCTCCCTGGCCCTGGTATAGCTGTCTTGAATGGGATTTCCATCCTAGTTTTTTAAGGAGTCTCCACACTGATTTGTATAATGGTTGCACCAGTCTACATTCCCACCAGCAGTGGAGAAGGGTTCCCTGTTCCCCATAACCTCTCCAGCATTTGTTGTTGGCTGATGTTTTTGTGGTAGCCATTCTTTCTGGAGTGAGATGGTATCTCAGTGCTGTTTTAATTTGCATTTCATGGATGACTAGTGATATGGAGCACTTTTTCATATATTTATTCATTTCTTTAATTTAGTCCTCTGAGAAGTGTGTGTTCATCTCAGATGCCTATTTCTGGATTGGGTCTTTAAATTTAGGGACCCTGATATTTTTTAGTTCTTTATAAACTCTGGAGAGCAGACCTTTGTCTGAGTACTTATGAGTTAGGACTTTTTCAAAATTTGTGGGTTTTCTTTTCACTTT
This sequence comes from Ctenomys sociabilis, assembly GCA_004027165.1. Lineage (NCBI taxonomy): Eukaryota > Metazoa > Chordata > Mammalia > Rodentia > Ctenomyidae > Ctenomys > Ctenomys sociabilis. Next base: position 1,350 of record PVKA01011680.1, on the reverse strand, counting down.
GCTGGTAATTTCTTTTGACGTGCAAAAGATGCTCAATAAGAGGTGGTCCCAGTTGTTAATTATGTCAAGTGTTTCCTATGCGAATACATGTTTGCTCATAAACTCTTTGCCTACCCCTATGTCTTCAAGAGTTCCTCCTACTTTCTCTTCCAGGAAATGGAGTGTTTCTGTTTTAATGTTAAGATCTTTAATCCATCTTGACTTTAGCTTAGTGTATGGTGGTAGACCTGGGTCAAGTTTTAGTTTTTGACATGTGAAGAGCCAGTTTTTCCAGCACCATTTGTTAAAGAGGCAGTCTTTCTTCCATAAACATGTTTGGCCCCTTTGTTGAAGATCAAGTGGTTGCTAGTAAGTATATAGTTCTAATGTGCTTTTGCTTCTTTGTCATACTGGGCTTTTCAATATTTTCTTTTTAATGCATTTGTGTTGCAGGGTCTTACCACACAGCTTAGACTCTTGGTGGTGCTCTCGATTTCAACCTCTCCATCACTGGGATTACAGATGTATGCCACCACTATGCCTAAACTCTGTGGTTAGCTCAGCCCACCCTGGGGATGGGGCTGACATAGCATATGGTCCTGGGGATCAAACCTCAGCCCCTGTGGTTGCCTAAATTTCCCTAAGCAGGCTCTTTAGTCCACTGAACTATCTCACTGGCCCCAACATTTTCTGTAAGAATAACTTTTGAGTTTGTAAATTCTATTAGGGGCATTTTTGACAGATTAAATGGACTTGCTTAACTTTATAAAAATTCTCCATATCAATTTACATTTGTGAAGAGGAATGACAGGGCTGTAAAACCCTACTGACTGAGGAAAATAAATATGGGCAAGAATATTGAACGATTATTTTCAGGGCACTAGATATGGGGCAAAAAAAGAGAGGAAAATGAGGTAGATGGGCTTATTTATGGTACTGGTCACTGCTTTGGGCGTTAAGGACAGGGAATCCAGGAAATCCTGAAAGGCTCTGTGAGTTTGAGAGAAAGAGACATGCCAAGATATAGATGTAGCTGGAGTTTGTAGGACAGAATACCTAAGAAAACTGATCCATACAAACAGAACTCTGGAGGTCTTTCTGAGGTTCATTTGTGTATCAAGCTGAGTAATAATCAGTACATGAAGTACAGAAATTACTGAGGGTCAAGGAAAGAAAATTCCCCAGAGAGTAGAAGCACCAGTTCCCAGGACTAACATGGAGCCACAAATGCTGTCCCTTCCTGTTATGCAGACTGGAAACCCCCATTTTGCCTGGGTATTGGCTTTAGTATACAGAAGGTTGTTATATCCATAAAAGAGAATAATTAGCTCTGGACTGAGTGTTGCTCAAATCTTTTTTTTTTTTTTTTTT
>PVKA01011679.1:0-60086 GCA_004027165.1 Ctenomys sociabilis | reverse complement strand
ACATGGATGACACAGACAAAGGAACTACAGAATAATGTACAGGACTACAAGATAAACCCTGAGAGGACTTCACTGACCACATAGGAAATATAAAGTTCATGTGTTGGTATATAAGTCTTGATCTACCTAGGTCTTAACCATCCAGCAGAAAAGTATAAAAATGAAGTATACATCATGAGCCCATAATATTAAGCTGAGCTTTAAATGGCTATTGTCGACAATTTCTTTGAATAACTCACTATGGTTGTAGAATGCTGGACTGTGTTGGATTGTGGTGTCGAGTTCAAGCACCTGAGCTAGTTGAATGTCAATGGAGTGCCCACTTTTGACAGGTGTAGACAAAGGAAGGGGTGTAGAAAGAAAAAATTATTTTTATTGAAGAACAAATAGCAATGAGACAGTTTCAAGATAAATTAACAGGACAGATTCGACAAATCAATACATTGCAAAATATTTTCATAAGGTTTCAGTGTCGTACAAGGTGCACACATGATATTATACTGCACACATGATATTATACTTACAGGCATTATTACAGCAGATGTCTCTATGAACAGAGTGCAGCTATATACCTATCTTATTTCTCTACAGCTGATTTATATCACAGATTCGATTATTAACACCCTCTACCTTGGTATCTCCCCAGTGTCTGTCCATAGTACTAAAAGCCAACAAAATATCTTGTTCAGCCACTATTAGTACAAATCTTTCTTGTCATAGAATTATGCAGAAGCATGGTATATTTATCCTAACTATACTGTTTATACACACACATCATGGTTCTTCCTTTGTATCCCCCTTTTTTGTCTAGACCTGTCAAAGATGGGCACTTCACTGTCATTAAACCAATTTAGGTGCCTGAACTCAGTGACACACTCCAACAGAGTCAGCATTCCACAATAATACTGAGTTATATGAAGAAGTTGTTGACTATAGCCATTTACACCTTCACTTATTATTGTGGCCCCACGTTATATACCTCACTCTTATACTTTCCTGCTGGATGGTTAAGAATAAGATAGATCAAGACCTATATACCAAAATATGTAGCTTTAGTTTTTAATGAGGTAAGTGAAGTCCCCTCGGGGTTTATCTTGTAATCCTGTACCTTGCTCTGTAGATACTTTGTCTGTGTCATCCATGTGGATGAGTCACGGCCAATGCTCGACCAGTTTGCTCTCTGTGAGAGCCTGAGAGAAAGTTTTCTCTCCATGTGACTCTCCCCAGGCACATGATAGCTTATCAATCGCTTTTCTCTATGGATCCATAATCTCCTTGAACAGAAAATTTTAGGCACAACTGAGTTTCATATTACAGTACAGGTTCTCCTATGCCCTGAGTCATTGCTGACCTTGAAAAGTTAGGGAAAAAATATTGGCTGCCCTTGCGGCTCTTCTATTTCTACAATTTTGATCTGTGAAATTAGGTTGTTAACCACACAGAAGAAAACATGCTTAGTACCCTGCAGCATATGCTGTTCAGTTTGCCCTAGCTATCTGACTCAATTGTTTTTAATTCTTGTTGTGCATTTCTATTTGTATTTCTTCTTTTGACTCCTTATACTAGAGAGACTATACGATATTTGCACATGTGTGTCTGCTTTATTTCCCTTACGATTATATGTTCAAGTAGCATCCATTTCAACATAAATGCTTCAAGTTTATCATTCTTTATAGCTGAGTAATATTCCATTATACAGAAATATCACATCTTTTTCAACCATTCTTCGTGTGACTAACATCTTTGTTGTTTCCAAGATTTTGCTATCACAAATTGTGCTGCTATAAACATAGGTACACATATATCACTATGATACAATGTTTTCAGTTCCTCTGGGAAAATTCCCAGTAGGAGAATAGCCGGCTCGAATGGGATTTCCAGTCCTACTCTTTTTGAGGACTCTCCACACTGACCTCCACAATGGGAGTACATTCCCTACAGCAGTGGAGAACTTTTCCCCATAACCTCTCCAGCATTTGTCGTTGGTTGATTTCCTTATGATAGCCATTCTTTCTGGAGTGAGGTGATATCTCAGTGTTGTTTTTATTTGCATTTCACGAATGGCTAGCGATGTGGAGCATTTCATATATTTGTTCGCTTCTTTAATTTCGTCCTCTGAGAAAGGTGTATTCATCTCAGATGCCCATTTCTGAATTGGGTCTTTAAATTTGAGGGCCCTGTTATATCTTAGTTCTTTATAAATTCTAGACAGTAGACCTCTCTCTGATTGCTTGTTAGTTAGGATTTTTTCAAAATTTGTGAGTTGTCTGTTCACTCTGTTAACAATTTCTTTTGACATGCAAAAACTCCTCAAGAAGAGTTGATTCCAATTGTTGATTCTTTGGAGTGTTTCCAACGCGAATATTGTTTGCTGATGAACTCTTTGCCTACCCCTATGTCTTCAAGAGTTCCTCCTACTTTTTCTTCCAGGAGATTCAGTGTTTCTCTTTTAATGTTTAGTTCTTTAATCCATTTTGCCTTTAGCTTAGTGCCTGGTGATAGAGCTGGGTCAAGTTTTAGTTTTCAATGTGTACAAAGCCAGGTTTTCCAGCACCATTTGTTAAAGAGGCTGTCTTTCTTCCAGTGAGCTTCTATGGCCCCTTTGTTGAAGACCAGATGGCTGAGGGTGATCATAGATGCCCCTGGGTCTTCTAATCTATTCCACTGATCTCACATGTATTTCGTTGTCAATACAGTGTTGATTTTATCACAGTGGCTGTGTAGTACAATTTCAAGTCAGGAATTGTGATGCTTCCTGTCTTGTCTTTATTGGCCAAGATTGCCTTTGCTATTCTAAGTTATTCGTAGTTCCAAATAAATTTTAGGAATGATTTCTCTAGGTTTTGGAGGTATGTTGGTGGCAGTTGAATAGGTATTGCATTGTATCTGTACAGCAATTTTGGGAGTATGGCCTTCTTCATGATGTTGGTTCTTCCTATCCAGGAGCATGGAATATCTTTCCATTTTCTGAAATCCTCTATAATCTCTTTTCTTATGGTGTTGTAATTTTCTGTGAAGAGATCTTGGACTACCTTGGTTAAGTGAATTCCAAGGTATTTCGTTTTCTGCAGTGCTATAGCAAAAGGTGTTGCTTCTGTTTTTTCCCTTTCAGTGTGCTTGTTATCTGTGTAGAGGAATACTATTGACTTTTGAGTATTGATTTTGTATCCTGCTATGCTACTGAATTTCCATATAAGTTCTAGTAGTTTTTTGGTGGAATTTTTGGGGTCTTCCAAGTAAAGTATCATGTAATCTGCAAATTGTGATCATTTAACTTCTTCTTTACCTATTCTTATTCCCTTTATTTCTCCCACTTTTCTAATGGCTGTTGTTAATTATTCCAAAACTATATTGAATAAGAGGGCTGATAGAGCACATCCTTGTCTTGTACCTGAGTTAAGAGTAAAATATTTCTTTTTCCCTATTTAGGATTATATGAGCTTTTGGGTTGTCATAGATGGCTCTTATCAAGTTAAGGTAGAGTCCATCAATTCCAACTTTCTGTAGGACCTTGAGCATGAATAAGTGTTGGATTTTGTCAAAAGCTTTCTCTGCATCAATTGAGATGATCATGTGGTTTTTATATTTCAGTCTATTAATATAGTTTATTACATTTATAGATTTTTGAATATTGACCCATTATTGCATCCCTGGGATGAATCCTGCCTGGTCATGGTGTATGATCTTCTTGATGATTTTCTGTATTCCATTTTCTAGCATCTTATTGACTATTTTTGCATTAGTATTCATGAAGGAGATTGGCCTGCAGTTCTCCTGTTTTGGTTGCATCTTTACCTGGTTTTGGAATGAGTATTATACTTGCCTCCAGAAATGATTTTGGGAGGACTTTTTCCTTTTCAACTTCATTGAAGAGTTTGAGGAGTGTAGGGATTATATCTTCTATAAATTTCCTGTAGACTTCAGCTGTGATTCCATCTGGACCTGGACTTTTCTTTGTCAGTAGCCTTTTTATTACGTTTTGTATTTCGTTGACTGTTATTGGCTTATTGAGAGTTGTTATATCTTCTTGGTTCAGTTTTGGTGATTTGTACCTTTGGAGGAATCTGTCCCTTTCCTCTGTTTCTTCTATTCTGTGAGCATAAATATTCTTGAAATAACTATTGATAATCTTCTGAATTTCTGCTGGATCTATGATGAGTTTACGTTTTTCATTCCTTGTTGCATGTACTTGAATTTTTTCTTTCCTCTTTTTGATGAGGTTGGATAGAGGCTTATCAACTTTATTTAGTCTTTCAAAGAACCACCTTTTGATTTGTGGATTCTTTGAACTGTTTTCTTCATCTCAATTGAATTAATTTATGCTCTAATCTTTATGATTTTTTCCCGTCTTTGTGCTCTGGGTTTCATTTGCTCTTCTTTTTTCTAGATGAAAGAGGTGCAACATCAGGGTGTTTATTTGTTTCCCTTCTGTTTTCCTAATGTGTGAGTTCATAGATGTGATTTTCCCTCTAAGAGCTTCTTTCATTGCATGCCATACAGTACAGTAAGTTGTGCTTGAATTTTCATTGAATTATAGATATTGTTGAATTTCTTATTTAATTTCTTCTGTGACCCATTGATTGCTGAGTAGGGTGTTTTTTAGTTTCCATGAATTTAGTGGGGTTTTCTGGTTTCTTTTGTCATTTATTTCCACTTTCATTGCACTGTGGTTTGATCATATGTGTGGGATAATTTCTGTTTTCTTCAATATAATTACTCATGACCTCTCGACTAGTATGTGGTCTATTTTTGAAAATGACCTGTGTGCAGCTAAAACAAATGTGTATTTAGCTTTGGTTTGGTGGAACACTCTGTATATGTCCACCAGGTCCATTTGTTCTAAGCTCTGGTTCAATTCTGCTACTTCCTTGCTAATTTTTTGTCTGGTTGATCTATCTTTTTGACATAAGGGGGTGCTAAGTTCTTCTGTTAAGATTGTGGTCTTAAATATTAGGTTTTTCATGTGCATTAAGATTTGTCTTACATAGTTGGGTGCTCCTATATTTGGTGCAGAGATATTTATGATTGTCACCTCTTCCTCTTGAACTTTTCCCCTGACCAAAATATAGTGGCCTTTGTCTCTTTGATCCTTCTTGGTTTGAAGTTGAGACTGTCTGAGAAAAGAATTGCTACTCCTGCTTTTTTCTGAGGTGCTGGGGCATGTAGTATTGTTTTCTGTCCTTTGACCTTGAGCCTATGAATGTCCTTTTGAGTTAAGTGTGTTTCTTAAATACAGCATATTGTTGGATTTTGTTTCCTAATGCACTTTGCCAGTCTATTTCTCTTAATTGGTGAATTGAGTCCATTTACATTGATTGTCATAATTGAAATGTTTGTCATGATATTTACCTGCTCTTGTTACTTCTTTGTATCCTGTGTTTTTTGTCTGTCCTGTTTATTGGGTTCCTTCCATTCTCATTTGTGGAGTTCTTCTGGTCATTGTGGTCTCTCTCTGGAACATCTTTCAGCAGCCTGTGAAGGGATGGCTTTGTCATCATGAAATTCTTTAGTTGTTCTTTGTCTTGGAAGAATTTCATTTCTCCATCAAATTTGAAAGAGAGTTTTGCAAGGTATAATAGTCAGGGCTAGAATTTGTTTATGTGCAGCACTTGAAGAACTCTGCTCCGTGCTCTCCTTGCCTACATTGTTTGTGTAGAGAAGTCGGCTGTAATTCTCATGGGTTTTCCTTTGAATGTGAGCTCCTTCTTCTCTCTAGCAGCTTTCAGTATATTATTTTTGTGTTGGATTTCTGGGATCTTGACTATTATATGTCTCGGTGTGTTCTTACTTGGGTTGAAGTTATTTGGTGTTCTGTATACTTCGGTGACCTGAATATTGGATTGTTTCCTCATATTTGGAATGTTTTCTGCAATTAATTCTCCCCAAATTCTTTTTATGTCATTTGCATTGACTCCTTTATTCTTATTGATGTCAATTTATCTGACATTGTTCATCCTGGCATTATCTTGCAGGTGATGGATTATTTTTTCCTGCATTCTCGTTGTTTTTAAGAGATCCTTTCTCACCTTTTTACTAGCTGCACCAACGTTTTCAAGATCTGAAACTCTGTTTTCACTTTCACTCAAACATTTTTGTAGACTCTTGATTGATATTTTTAGTTCTTCTGTATCTCTTTTACTCTGTTTCATACATTCTATTTCTTTTCTGTATTGCTCCTTCAAGAAATCCTTCATATTTCTGATCTCCTCTATTTTTTTATCCATGTCTTCTTTAGTGGTAGTTATTAATTTTTTTTTCTGCAGAGTTTCTTCCATATTGGGTTTCCTCTGCATATTTCTGGACTTGTTTCTGTATTTCTGATGCTGTGATTTCAAAGAATTCTTGTTTTTCAAAGAATTCTTTTTTGATTTCAGAAATTATTTCTGCTTTGGGTTCCTCATGACCTTTCTGCTGTTGTTTCTTTGCTTCAGATACTGTTAATTCATACGTTTCAGCTGGAATGGTGCTCTCTGCCCTTGTTTTGGGTAAGCATTGATTTCCCCCTTGGTGTTTCTGCATTTGATCTTTTATTCAGATGCTGTGTATTCATATATTTCTTTTTTTATTTAATTCTCATCTGAGTTCCTCTATACCTTTCTGCTGTTGTTCCTTTACTTCCATTTCTGTAAATTCATTCATTTCAGCTGAGCTAATGTCCTCTGCACTTGCTGGTGTTCTCAATGCCTGAGATTGCGTTTTTCTACTTGTCTTTGTCATTTTGTATCGAGCTGACCTTTGGTATCGAGCTTTGGTGCAGCTATAACCTTTGCGTGTAATGAGATTCGGGTGGCAGTCTATTAAGTATGATATTATCCTGTTATGCCTATTCTGGATCTAGCTGTTGTGTTCAGTTCCTTTTTGCTGTAGCTCCCATTGTTCCCCTCTGTTGGTTCCTGGCCGAGCTGCACTGTGTCTGGGGCCCTGGGAGATGTCCCTCTGGCACAGCGGGCCTGGAGCTTTCACTCAGTCACCGAACTGTGCTGGCTCTGGGGCCCCACTATCATCGGGAACGGGGATTGCTGGGAGAGTTCCTTCTGGCGCGGTGAGCCTGGAGCTCTCATTCACCGGCCAAGCTGCGCTGGCTCTTGTAAATATCATATTGTCTCCTTAGTGTAAGAACTCAAAAGAAGAAGCAAAAATTGAAAGATATAACACAGTGAAATGTAACTGAGAGACCATAAGGATTAAACAACAAAGACAGCACAAGGAGAAAATTTTGTACGTATGGCACTGGCAAAACCTAACATTTATATGAGCAAAATGGTTAAGACACCTGTCCTATGAGTCTCCATCTGGTTCTTGAAAATTTCAGTTAATTTTTTGGAATTCACACCATGACTAATTATATATGCATTGAGGATAGCAACATGTAATACTAAAACCATGTTTGAAATCCTCATCATTTTGGTCTTCCAAATGTATACTGCTTCTAATGTTGTATCAATTTTTGGTATAACCACTCTAGAGTAAATGTTTGTAAAAGAAAAAAATAATAAAATTATAGACAAGAAAAAACTGTCGTAGGACTGTCCTGCTGCCGTGTTATATGTGGTTTAATTTCTAAATTTCCATGTAAAAATGTGTAATTGATTTATTTTCACTTTCTATAGGGATATCAAGTTTAGAATATCTCTGTTTTTAAAAAATTTTCATATTATGTCTAAGTTGTTTGATATACAGACAGATTGTGGTGTTAAGTCCATCTGCCTCTGTTACAGGGTAATAATATCATTGAGCTTCTCTTCTGGATGTTTAACAACTAAAGTTTACAAACCAAAACTAGAGAAATGGAGGGGCTACAAGGATAGCCAATAGTTTTTCCCTATTCCTTCAAAGTCAGTGAGGATTTAGGACACAAGGGAACCTGTGCTGTGACATATTGTAACTCAGTGGTGTCCCAAATTTTCTGATCATAGATATTATGCCACAAAGGAAAGTAATTGACAATGTATAGTGTGCCTAAGGAGAGTCACCCAGAGAGAAAATTTCTCCCAAGCCTTGACAGAGAGAAAGATAGTCAAGCAATGGCCATGACTCATCCAGATGGCTGTCACTGACAAAAGACCCACAAAGAACTATACGTGATTCTAGGGTAAATCCTGAGGGGATTTTTTGACTGACATTGTCAGATATCAAGTTACATTTTTAATTATATGTCTTGCTTTAACTTGGTCTTAACCATTTAACAGGAAAGCATAACCCCAAGGCATAAAAATAAAGCTATATTTAATATTCTAAGCTGTAAAATCCTCACATCAACTACTTGAGACAGTTGCCAGTTGTCCTGATGGACAGGACAGTTGCTGAATTTAAGTACCTACAGTCTTTGGTCTGGCATCAAGTATGAAAAAAGAACTTTAAAGACTTCTCCAAATACAGCTTCTCCAACAACAATAGAACACTCATCTTTGACAAAGCAAAACAAAACATGAGGATATAAATAAAGGACCTTTTTTTTGTCTGTGTGTGTGCGTTAAAAAAAAAAAAAATATATATATATAGTAGTTATGAAAGATACACAGCTACTTTCTCTTAGTTCATTGAAAGGAAAGTTTTGTACTAATAATGTTTAGAGAGGATATCATGTCTCCATCTTGTCCTCTGAATAACTACTAGGAAAACAACAATATGCATTAATTATTGTAACTGTCATACTAACCTGTCTTGAAACTTTTTCATTGTTATTTTATCATTTCTCTCATTAAAAATGAAAAAGGTAATATATCAATCATTGTTAATTAACTATCCCTGTTTTGAAAATCTGTAACATTTATTTTTGTACATTACCCTGTTTATGTCATTTTTTTTATTTGTTTTTGCTTCTGTTTTCACTCTTCAAATTAAAGTAAAATAAATTAAATTAAAGAAACCTAGAGGTTCCATTTAACCCAGTTCTTCCCCTTCTTTGTCTCTTCCCAAAAGAATCAAAAACATCATACCATTTGTATGTATGCACACCAGTGTTTATAGTGGTACACTCTATGATAATTTTAGATATAACCAAAATGCCCATCAATTGACTAGTGGGTAAAGCAGATGAGGGCTTTTTTTTATACAATGGAGTATTACTTTGACATAATGAATGATAAACTTGAGCCATTTCTGGGTAATGGATTGAGATCATAATCTTAAGTTAAATAAATTGGACATTTCTTTAAATATTACATGTCTTCTCTGTTATAAGAAGTGAAAAGTATAAATAAGGACAAAACTGTATAATACATATTTTGAAATAGGAAAAAAATGTAGAAATTGGAAGGAGAAGGAGGAAGGTAAAAGAAAACAGAATGGGGGGATGGAAACAACTTTTGTAAATAGCCAGAAGAAAGGTGAGGGAAATGGGGAAAAAATCAGAAAATTGTAAACACAGATGCAAATTCCTTATGATGAGTATAACTATTATATTCATGTAAAAATATACTAATAAAATTAATTAAAAAAAAACACCTGTACTGCTTACTCCTGGCATCTGTCCATTTGAATATTGACAAGAATATTGAATATTGACCAGTTGCCTTGTCCATTTAAGGAGGAAATGTATAAAACATACATTATGTACCCTAAACTTCATGAAGTTATGCATAGGAAATTATGAAAAGTTGCAGAAGATAACTTTGTTTTCAATTTAAAATCAGGTATAATTTGTTTTTCATTCATATTGAATACATAATAACTCTTATTCTGACAAGACACAAAAGCCATATCAAGCTGCAGTGGTGGTGCGCACTTATAATTGCAGCACTAGGGAGGCCAAGGCAGAAGAATCACTATGAATTCAAAGCCAGCCTGGGCTGCACAGTAAGTTCAAGACAAGCCTATACTATGTACTATGGTCACATCTAACCAAATTAATACTCATGATAACAAATAAGTGTCATATCGTCCATTTAAAAATGCATACATTTCTTTGCAGAGAACTGTCTATCATTTGCTATATAATTCCTAGTTTTCACTTTGAGGATGAGAAAATTTGTAGCACCACTTTTCAAGGGTTGGAAATTTGAATATTTTGATTCTGTATTCTGAATTATAGATGTTAGAAATGCTTATTCCACTTTCTTCAAAAGCAGTCTAGAGTAGCTTCCTTAATCCTGAAAGCCATGAGGGGAAGATTCCAAATGTACCAATGCACTTAAAAATAGTTCATGCATTGGGACACTGTTTCTTTCAACATTGTAAGATTGCATAAATAAGGAAGAGACTACTGAAATGTTGACTTTCTGCCTAAGCAATTAAGTATATTCACAAACCATAAAATGCTAATGATTTATGTTTGGCCCAGCACTTATAAATTGAGGTTTGGGAGGCATTTTTTTCTTCTTAGTTTCCAAAATGGGAATTCTCTGCCTTATTTCAGAGGTAAATAAATAGTGTTTGTTTGGTTTTCTTCCTCCCTTTTCCCCTCTTATTGACTAGAAAAAAAGCATACCCTTTATGGCACAAACTTAGGACTAAAATAATATTATCAATGTGTTTCTAATTATGTAGTCCCTAAAGTGATGCTAAAAGTGCTTCTTAAAAGAGAAACTTGCCAGAGTTCACTCAACATTGCTGCTGTCCTGATTGAAAATGATGATTCCATACAGGCAAAGATGACCTAGTTCCAAATGAACAATTAACTGCAGGGTGCAGAAGTGTTTACTGTTTGATGTTTGCATGTGTGTCTCTATTTGGTATCCTACTACTTTAAAAACCTCATCAGTATCTGTCAACTGATATTTATAAATATATCATTATGTATCATTTCATGGATTTGAAAGAGGAACTCAAAAATAGGTTTTGTGATACTTTTAACCTTGATATTGTTTTTATTAAGAAGTTCTAAGATTCACCTGAGGAAGAAGCCTCAACCAGGCATTAACTTCTGTTAATAAATGATAGCACTGATATAATAGAAACTTCTTGATATAGAGGATTGATACTGCCAACCTAGGGCCGAATCGGTGTTCTCTAAAACTGAAGAATGAATTTTAGCAACAGTGGAGGTTAAGAGCAGAATATATTGAGTGAATAAAAGAAAGCTCTTGTCTAAGAGAGGGAGAGAGGGGAACCGGAGGGATTGCCCCATAAGGCTGCCTTTTCTAGGGATTTCAATTGAGCAAAACCATATGGTAAGATGGCCCTAAGGTCAAAAACATAGGAACCTGCTAGGTGGCCAATAGGTGGGGCAAAACTATGGTCAACAGATAAGAACACAGACACAATCGCTCAGGTAAAATAGATTAAATCCTAGACTAAATGGGAAGATAGTCACAGAGCAAGTAAGGATGAATACAGAACAGGGGCTTTTCTGTATCAGACTAATGACTCTTTGAAGCATCCTCAAGGTGAGAGACCTATTTAGAACATCAATCCCTGATGTCTATCCTTAGCAAGGTACGCATTGTCTGATTGTGTCTATGTTCTTATTTGTTGACCATAGTTTTGCCCTACCTTGAGGTCTAGCCTAAAGGTGGGGTGTCTTTTTTTTTAACCAAAGACACAAAGTCTTCTGGTATTTCATTTTGTCTCCTTAAGGGCCTAGCCCTGTGTGACTACCTATATTTCTGTCTAAATCAGCTGCCTGCAATATTGTCAAATGTCTTGCACTTCAGACAACATTTGTTGGTGCTGGTAATAAGACTGTTGAGACACAATTTACAATCTGAAAAGTATACAGATTAAAAAAATAAACAAATGCTCTTTATAGATGTAGGGGCTGTGGTATATACATACATGGAGTGAAATGGGTTTCACAAAAGGAGAGTGGTAGAAGTGGGTATAGCCACAGCAGTACCAGTATAATTTCTACTAAACTAAAACAAAAACTGTGGAGGATCACTTGAGTCAAGGTGCAGTACCAGGAAACATTTGGAGAAGTTAGGATATTTCATTGTAACATGAGCATAAAATACAAGATGATCTGGTTTGGGTAAGATGTGAAGCTAAAGAAAAAACATGTACTAGGAGGGTAAAGAGTTGTACAGAAGTCCCTCACTATTTCATGGTTCAACATTCACAGCCTCACTGTTTCACAGGTTTTCCAAAAGTGTTAATGTAAATTATTTATTATGAATTTTTTACTATATCATAGGAATTTAGTATATAATGATAGGTTTTTCAAGGGCAATGCAGCAGAGAAACAGGTAGAAGGAAAAAGGGAGAGGGGCTTTATTATCTTTTGGGACATGGAAAGAATATGGGGAAGATGAAAGATTCTCTGAGTTGGAACAAAGGGAGGTTGGAGTTTGAGGGGAATGTTTAGATACACCTGAGAAGCTTATTGGATCTTTGCTGAGGCGGGGGAAAAGTAAAAGGAAATTGCACTCTGAGCTAAGTTGGAGAAGAGGGAGCTGGTCTCAGGAAGATAAGCTGTTGTTTTAAGGACTTCAGCCATACTAGATGCCGCTGTGACCCAGCAATTCATAGTTGGGCCAGAATCTATCATACAGTCCTGTAATTCACTTCATCTTCATCATCATCAGTATTACATAGCTAACGCATCACCTTCACCATTGAAGTTGTAGTAGTATCTTCATTAGTGAGTATCCACATAAAATTTCACACTACTATACAGAATATGAATGTTGTTAAAATTATATAGGTTTATGAGATTAGGAAATGGTTAAAAAGATTAGAAGTGATTTTGAAAGTGTGGGGAAGGTTTATAAGATTGTAGGAAAGGTTATATGATAGAAACTTATCGATATAGGAGATTGATACACCCAACCTGAAAGATACCTGGGCTGATTTGTTGTTCTCTAAAACTGAAGAATAAATTTTAGCAATAGTGGAGGTTAAGAACAGAAAATATATTGAGTGAGTAAAAGAAAGTTCTTGCCTAAGAGAGGGAGAGGGAAACCCAAGTGAGTTGCCCCAGAAGGCTGCCTTTTCTAGGGATTTTTATAGAGCAAAACCATATGGTAAGATGGGCCTAAGTTTGAAAACATAGGAATTAGCTAGGTGGGCAATAGGTGGGGCAAAACTAAATGAAGAAAATAAAATGTAGCTACTTCTCTGATTTTCACTTATCCTGGGGATGTCTGGAGTACAAACTCCACAATAAGTGAGAGACCACTGTATACGGGAATAAAAACAATGAAGGTTAAGAACAGAATTTATTTATTGGGGAAAGAATGCTTTTGTCCAAGAAAGGGACAGAAGAGTCCCTGAGAGAGTTGCCCAGAAGCCTGTATTTTCTAGGGATTTTTATAGAGCAAAACCATGAAGTGAGGTGGGTCTAAGGTGGGAAACCTGGGAACTTGAGCATGAAGTGGGATGAAATTATGGTCAACCAATAAGATTACAACCATAATTGCTCAGATAAAACTGATTAAAAACAGGACCAAATGGGGAAGCAAGTCAAGTAGCAAGGGAGCAAGAATATAGAACAGAGGCTTTTCCTGTAAAAGTTTGGGTCAGTGATTCTTTCTGGCTTCTTCAAAGTGATAGGAACTTACTTAGAATATCAATCCTGGATGCTTTTCCTTAGGAAATTTTGCATTTGCTTGATCTTTTGTTTTGAGGTCTGGTCCACAGATAGAGTTTCTGTCTCTCTTGTGATTGTTAGGTATTTTGTCTTCCATGCTGACTCCTTCAGAGGGCCTAGCCCTGTCTCACTACCTATAATATTTCTAAGTCAGCTGACTATAACAAGAGGACCTTGCATTTGAACTCAGAGGGTTAAGCAAAATCCTACTAATAAAGGGCAAGCCTTGGGAAATCGCAGGAACCAGGGTTTGATCCTGGCACCACATGCTGTGCCAATCTGGGGCATTCTGAGCTGCACACATGTAATCCCAAGCCTTGGGAGGCTGAAAACAGAAAGACCACAACAAGTCTGAGCTGCATAGTAAAGCCCTGTACCAAATACATTTTTTTTTGGTCTTTTTTTTGAGACAGGGTCTTACTATGCAGTTCAGGCTGGCCTTAAGCTCACTTTGTAGCTCAGGCTGGTCTTGAACTCACAACAATCCTCCTGCCTCAGCCTTCCAAGTGCTGGGATTACAGGCATGCACCACCACACCCGACCCAAATACATTTTTTAAAGAAAAGACAAACCTTGATTAAAACCTGAGTCTGGCCAAGAAATGGTAAAAGTCCAAATTAAGGCAGTAGTAGTTGAAGAGCAGGAAGAGACATACAGAATATATTTATTTAAGAGGGACAAGCCAGACAGCTTGATCAAATGGAATGAATTATTATATAGATAGATGAATCAATGTTTTACCAATCCATTCTCTACAGCCTATTATTACCAATGAAAGTAATTAACAAAGCATCTGGTTTTGAAAATGATGCTTTTGGGAGGGTAATATATCTGTTATTTAATAATCACATATTCAGTGGCACAGATTCTCAGCACTGGTCTTGCTGTGCCAACGATTAATTCTATAGTTATTGAATTATTGGGCTATCTGAGGGGTTCTGTGAAAAGAGTTGGCATGGTAAGAGCTATTGTAGGGAAGATATTGGAGACTCAGGACAGAAACAGCTTATTAAATGAGCAAGAAGCATTTCAGCATTTTAACAACTACCACGGTTGAGTAATAACTGTGGCTATGGTGGAAAGCTAAAGTTGTAAACCTTTAGAAAGATTTACCCCATTTCTAAACAAGCCAATAACCAGTAAATATATGGAAGTCCTCTCTTAGGTAAAACCAAATACTACTTAACGGCTTGGGTTTAGGGTGTGGTGGAAAAGGAAAGGCTGACAGACCTAAGCTGACATTCCACTTCTGCCTTTTAATAGTTGACTTTAGGCAAATATTTAATATTTCTAATCTAAAAAAAAAAAAAAACAGAGTGAACAGCATTCCAAGGATGAAATGTGGATCAAGTAACATAATACACACAAAAGATGTTGGTGATTTGTGAAGCTGCCTATGAAAGTTGATTGTTACAATATTAATGCAGTAATCTGAGCTTCTGTATTCATCTTTAGGCTATGAAATGTCTAATCAGATAGAAATGACTGTATCATAGGCTTCAATAGATAGTCATTGTTAACACCTGCTCGCTTCGTAGCTCAGCTCACATGGCCTTCTGCAGATTTACCACACCTCTCAAAGCAGCGAGCCTTCAGTCTGGACCATACTAATTTTCTCTTTCAGGATAATTTTGTAAATCAAAATGTATGTCTATATATATGACTCATTTTTCATGGATTTTAAATGGGGCTATAATTGATAATACAAGTTCACTGTACACAGTTTTTTACACACATTCATACTCATACCTTGCTAATTCCATACTGAGAATTATCTACCCACTGTACACAATAGAATGAGAAAGGAAGCTATAAAACCCCTGAGTGGTTATCAACTTTGAACTTTATTGGAAGGTGGACAAAACATAACCTGTGAGTCTCAAATCAAAATTCTCTTGGTCTCCATCTAAGGCCTCTTCAGAAGCAGACCTCAGCACTGAAAGGAAATTTTGCTCACATATGAACCTCAGATCTGCTGTTAAAAAGTGATGATTGAAATTTAGATCATTGGATCACGCAGTCCAGAAATGCTATGCCACATTGGATCTAGTTTGTGTTTCCTTAGTAAACATTATGTGTTTTAGTTCAAAGACATGACAACTTGTTGGCAACTTTTTGGAAACATTTAGCAAACTATATTAAGGCTCATTTATGCCCTGTAAGAATTCCACCTGTTTCGCCTTGAGTCTATTTTCCTAAAGAATACTTTCCTTCCATTAAATTCTATATCACAGAGAAAAAATTTCTACAAAGCATACTGTTTAACTTTCTTTTATCTAAATATCTACTCAAATAAAATGAGTTGTCTAAACTCTTTGAACAGCTACTTATATTAAAATGTCAAGTTCTTTTCTACATTTAGCTAATGGATCAGGAATGTAAACTTGATTGTGTTTGCTAAAAATATCATTTTGGATATATCCAATCACATAACTGATTTTAAGATAAGTTTTTTTCATTCTATTTTTCTGGTTAATTTTGAAGCTAGACTCTTGTTAGCCTCTTCCAACACATATTAATATGCAAGATATTTTTATTTTATACTGTAATCACCATGAGCAATAAAATCTTCACATTTCCCTTATGAGGTGATCCCCTTTAATAGATCATAATGCTAGAAGACTATCAAAAAATGTGCTTTAAGTTAATACTGACTTCTGAAGAAGACAAGCCGTCACCTAATAAAAAATAGAAGTAACTTATGTATTCACAAGAAGTTACTTCAGCTTGTTCCTATTTCTTAAAAGAGAACTTCTCCAGGGAAGGTCCCACAGAAATCAACCTTTGATATGAAATTTTTTTAAAGCCAATACAGAAAATGTTAACTTTATTCACTGGACCTATTTCCCAGTGTTTTAAAAACATTTGTGCAAAAACTATAAGGGATGTAACCTACTGGAAAACAGTGCCCAAATGTAGAGTTACACAAATATTACTGACATAATGAAGCCTAATATTAAATAAACAGGTATAAAAATGGAAGAATAGACTGAAATACAGAGAAATAAGAAAAAGTAGCTTGCGCCATTTTAGTCTAAGGTTTGTAATAAAAATTACAAATGGCTTTGAATGTTGATCTAATTGATTATTGAGCTAGTTTTATGTTCAGAATAAGTATTTTAAAGTATAATTTGCTAGTTGCATTGACTCTTTTGCACATCAAGATGTGTGTGAACACTACAGAGCAATATGTAATTTTGAAAACTTACAGAAGTAGTATATAAGGACCAGGACCATAGCTCAGTGGCACAGAATCTGCCTGGCAAAACATGAAGTTCTTAGTTCAATCCTTGATACAAGGATCAAGGATACTACAAAAATGTAGTATCCATATGAAAAAGTTCTGGGTTGGGATTTTTTTTTTGTACAGGGGATTAAACTTAGAACCTTGCACTTGCCAGGCAGGTACTTATACCACTGATCTATATCCCTGGCCCTCAAAAAGAAGCTTTAAGCAAACCATTTACAATGTGGCAGTGCATCAAAATATATATTGAACAATTATAGAATATAGATTAACCACCACTTGTTAAATGAAATAGCTAGCTAAATAATATGTAGCACTACACTTCTAAGCTGTGGTATTAGTTATTTGAATTGGGTATGATTGGTTGTTTTATTTATAACTATTAAAGAGAATTTGAGAAATACAAAATACAGAAGCAACATTTCATCTTTTTTGCACTGGTTAATTGAGTAGAAAAAAAGGCAGAAAATCAGGGCCAGTTTTGGAAACAACAACAATAAATAATCCAAACCCACATATATTTGAAGAATAGTGGAGACAGATTACTTTCAATCATTATTATAATGGTGGGGTCTACTATACTGGATTTAGCTTCAGTACAGGAATGATACAGAGATATCTTTTGTTGAGCAGCTTCTATCTGATGCACTCTCAATTCAATCTCACAATAACTTGCAAGGGTTATTTTATAACCTTTTCAGTGTTGTAAAAATAGTGGGTAACAACTTATACAAGGTTACTCAGCTAACAAACAATGAAGGAAATATTCAAGTCCATATCAGACTGCTTCAAATATCACTTATGGAATTTTTTGGTTACATTTGATAAGCATCTGGTTATTGTCAAATGTGAAAAGGGTATCTTCAGCATTTGACTTTGAATCACTTCTCCATCTTTAATCAAAATAGTTCCACTTGTTCCTTGTTCTAATCTAGAGATTTCAGGATAAACAAAGAAATAAACCACTCCTGAAAGTGTCTTTTCCCAGTTCAGCATTTTAAAAATATATGTGATACAAGGTCTCATGTCACAACTTGGAATCTTAGTGATCCTCCTGTTTTCAGCCCCTCCAGTGCGGGGATTCCATGGGTAAGCAGCCATGCCTGGACTCTGGAAGACTCCGAGCACCCGGGGGCAGGGCCCTGTGATGCTGGGATTCAAACCTGTGCCTCTGCTTAGGCAAGTGCTTAGTCTGCTGAGCTATCACACCACCCTCCAGTTTAGCTTTGCGGGGTTCTGAACCTAAAATACATGAGAGACCACTGAGAACCTTTCCCTGGCAATATTAAAGCAAAAAAAGTAGTTGTATTTTGAAAATAAAACATATTCTTTTATCTTCCTTGAAGGAGACAAATAAAAGCCTATTTATTACACAGATACATTTGTGAATCAGGGTGAAAAAGTTAAAGCCCAATCGTCTTGCCTCTTATAGTCACCACTGGGTCCAAGGGGGGTGCCTTAGAATGCTCTTGGGCAACTAACACTGCATTTGAAGCAGTTAGCAAGATAATAAACTATTTTGTTTATATACTATATTTTCCCAGGAAAAATAAATACACCCTGAAAAGATTAACATACACTGAAGAAATTTACCTTTCCTTTGAGTTTAAAAAATGACTTTACCTTGGATTTAAAAACACTCTCAGTATTGCTCTTGCAGTCGGTGAAAAGCATTAAGCTGTAACTTGTGTTGGTAATCACTCTTCTGTTTACTACCTGTGACCCATAACCTTGCCTTGTTTCTCTTCTGCTTATTGCTTTCATGGGTCTCTGTTGGGTTATTCAACTCAAGCTAAATGGAAGAGGTGGAAGAAAGAGCCTTCCTTTATTCTTTTCTATCAACCTGCAGACATACAGCCCCTCTGGAATCACAAAATCTGAAGACAGTCGCACTTCAGATCTCCTAAAAGCATCCAGAAATGCATTAGTATGAGCATCAATTCTAACAGCATTAAAAAACTGCTGACATGATTTATATTAAAAGTAGAAAATGTTAGGAAAACATGTGTTATGTCCTCTTCATTGTATACTCATGTACTTTCACCTTTGGCAGGATGTGGACATGGCAGGCATCAAGATAAATATCTACTATCAAGATAACTTAGAAATGTAGACTGAAGAGGGGAAGCATTTGTTACATCTAAGCTACAGAAAAGGTAGCAGAAATTTTTCTCTCCCTCTGATTCAAAAAGATACAAGCTAAAATATTGGAAAATATAAAATATTGGAAAGCTAAAATATTGGAAACCTTTGTTAGAAGAAAGAAAAGAACTTTATTTTATCTCATTTTATTTTATTTTATCAGACTCAGATGATTCTCCTGTTTTCAGCCTCCCAGGCCCTGAGATTACAGATGTGTGACACCATGCCCAGTCTCAGTCTCCATCGCAACATGTCATGGGAATGGGCCCAGCACAGCATGCCAGGGATTCAACTCTGGTTCTTGCATTTACCTAAACAGGCATTTTAATCTGCTGAGCTATCTGGCCAGTCCTAAGAATTTTAAACTACAAAAAGAAATTTGGTAGATGGTGGGAGATGTTTCTCCATTCTTCATTTTAGGATTGAAGTTTCAAATGATGGGAAATTGTCTAAAACATTTTCAAGATGTCATATGACAGTTTGCTATTGGAGCCCCTGGAGGTGGGTAGAAAGCAATATAGGTAAATTGTGTGTACATTTCGCAAAACTATAGATGGTAAAGATGGATACACTGGACCACTGGCAAAAGAATCAGTGCAAACCCCAAGGTTTTCATTTATCTTATGCAACATGCCTTGTAACCTAGAGAAAATGTTTATTCCAGGAGGATGGCTCTGCAGAAATAGCTTCTCTGAGAAGAAAAGCCACATATGTGCTGAAGAATATAAAATCATCTTACTGGTTTAAAACAATACATCTCTGTTGTTTCCACTTACTATGCTCATAGTAGTTTTTCAAACAATACTCCACATCTCGAATGCTAATTTTGAGAAAAGAAAGAATTCTGAAAGTTTTACATCAGCTATTACCCTGCAAATTACATATGCTACTTCTGCTTATAACTTCTAATCAAAACTAATTATGAAGCTGCACATAGACACAAAATGGATGAAAGTATGAGCTCACATAACCAGAAGAGATAGAAGAAATACTTAGTGAAGAGCACTGATTACTCTGTGAAGAGGGTATCTTTGTGTACTCAAAGAACTTAAGCCAATTTCCATTAGGAAATTGATAGAAAGTTTATGCCATTGTTTCTGCTTCTGTATGTGAGTGTAAAACAGAAGTGACATGAAACATAAATAATCTCTGAACTACCTGATTCCTCATTTCTTGATATACTAGTAAGGTTTCCTAGGTGCTTAGAGAATGTAGAAAATTTAATATGTGTATCTGTGTCTATACATCTTTCTCTTCAGACACAGAGAATTAGGGAGATGTCACAGAAAGGAATGAAAACAACAAAAAAAAGAAAGTCATATTTACCTTTAAACATAAATACAGCAAAAATGTAATAAAATCTTACTTTGTGGACTGGGTTATGGGAAATCCATACTGAGTTAATCAAGATAAATATTACAAAAAATTTACAAATTAATTCAATTTTGTTATTTTGGAATGGATGTAAGAAATGGGCAGATAAAATGAATATCACTGAAAAATAATGTCCAAGGGCTGAGGCGATAACTCAGCAGTCTAAGCACCTTCCAGGCAAACATAAGGACCCAAGTTCAATCCCTAGTATCACATGCCTTGCCAACCCCAGAACCTTGGGCATGCCACACCCACCCCGGAACCAGGCATGGTAGTACCAGCCTATAATCCCAGCACCAGGGAGGTTGAGGCTGGAGGATCACTACAAGTCTAAACTGCATACCAAGACCCTGTATCAAATGATGATAATATTCAAGTTCTAGTTCTTTACTGCTCTGAATGAATATTGATACTGTGTTTTCAATCCAATAAAAATACACTTTTGCTGCTTCTTTGTCTAAGGAGGGAACAACCAACAGTTATGTTTTCTGAGCAAAACAAGGGAGAGGAATGTTGTAGTGTGGATCAGAGAACTGTAAGATGGTAATGAATATAATGACTTACAAAAACAGCACACATCTCATTAACAATGCAAACAAATGGCAAAAAGATTAGTGATGTTTAGAAAATAAAAAATTACAAGTGTCTTGAAGATGTTCTACTAACCTTTAACTTCACTGTAGGAGGCAAACAAATCATGAAATGCCCAAGGGTATCAATGTACTGAGAATGTTCAATGGAGTAACTCTGTCAGGTCATAGAAAAAAAGAATTATTACAAAGATTATTATTATCATTACAAAGAAAGATTTTAGATATTTCTCTCTCTCTGTCTGTCTCTCTGTCTGTGTCTCTCTCTTTTCCTCCTCCTCCATTCTGTCTGTCTGTCTTTCTGTCTGTCTGTCTCTGTCTTTGTCCCTGTCTCTCTCTCTCTCTTCCTCTTCCTCCTCCATTCTGTAATAGTTCTTAGCTATTGAAAATCTTGCACTCTGGTAAGGGATAAAAACAAATTATTATAAATGCAAACTATAATAGAAATAAACCCACATGATGGTCTGAAGATGAGGAAGCACTTAACTAATCAAGATGTGAGAAGCATCCAAATCAAGGGATTCTAGAAATAAGGCAGTTGAGCTCGTGTTAGAAGATAGGAAAGACTTCATTAAGAGGCTGGGACACGGGTTAGAAAGGATGCTGATCAAATTGTCTCTCATTTTAGTTAAGACAACTTTCTATTTCACTTTTCTGAATTGTTTCTGAAGAAATAAAAGACACATTTCACTAAAAAAAAAACAAAGAAAGGATGCTGAGCAATGGATCAAATGTGTAAGGAGAATCCAATCAACCAGCGCGATCAACAGGTCTCAGTCTCTACCAGTTATTTTCAGAGAATCCCACACTCTACCAGTTGAACCAGAAATATGCCAAAACAATCCTTGGTTCCATTTAAAAATCTCCAATGTTTCACATCCACTCCAATATGAAAATTGGAACAATAAAATTACAACTTTCCTTCCTTCACTATTATCATAACTATTTGGCCAATATTTATTATCTTCTTCAAGCTCTCCTGAAGTAATCTGATAAATACATTTCCCCAAAAGAGTCATGGATTAATTATTTCTTTGCATTTATACTGGTATTTGCATTTTATTTTCATACTTCTAGACACAAAGCATTTCTAATAGAAAAAAGGTTAGGACTCAGGTAAAAGAAAAGGAAGGTAAATGGAAAAATGTCTCAGCATTTTTCGACCAAACACGTCACATCATTTACAGTACTTATATTTTAGTATTGGTTCTGAATAACTGAAAAGGTTGCATTATATGTTGAATTTTAAAAAGTAATGCAATATATAAACTACTCACTACATTTATTCAAGTGCAACCTTGAACAAATTGCTTTGAACAATTGTAGCCAGCAACCAGGGTTAATAGGAAAATGCTCCACTCTGCATTAAGGCAACTTTGGGGGATACATAATGAACTGGGAATTTTAAAAGTAATTCGAATGTGTACAGAAAGATAGAAAAAGTAATGCGTTTTCTAAAATATTAGGAAAATTCTGAGTTCAATTTAATGTGCTATTATTCTAATCTTTCTATGAGATAGATAAAATGAAAGAAAATATTACTGGCTTTTCTAACTTTTGCTTATGCATAGAGATGCAATTTATTTTTCAAATAACATAAACACTAGGTCTATAATTCTTAAAAACAGTAAGCTTTGAAATCCTGTTAAAAATAAAGTTTTAGAGTTAACTAATTAAAGATGCAAAGAAACATAGATTGATATATTTTTAAGTAATTATGAAGACTTATTTCATAAGGCACTCACCTGTTTCTCAAATCTAGCAGCTAATGCTAACTTTTTTATTAATTCCACTAATAAAGACAGAGACAAAGCCAAGCAAAGTTTAAAATCTACAGTCACTTTTTTTCCTCAGAATGTGGAAAAGGAATTTGAATGTTTCTGAAAATTTATGGTGATATAAAGGAATCGCAGTACAGTTTACTTTTTACCCACAAAGCCCCAGATGTCTTGAAGATCTGAAATCATGAACAGAAAGATCCATGGGCCAACCCACCGGCACAGCTGCCTCTGCATCATTCGTTGCTTTCAAGTCTCTCTCTCCCTCTCTCCCCCCTCCCTCTCTCTCTCTCTCCCTCCCTCTCTCTCTCTGTCCTCCTCTACTTCCTCTTCCACTGTTTTGTAATAGTTCTTGCTTTTAAACTCATTGTGTATCAATTCTTTGTTGTTCTTAAGTATTCAGATTAGTCAATTATTTCCAGCCACAATGTAGACAAAATTTCTAGTGGTACTCTCAGTTATTAGGAAGGACTAATCAAGATTTCTGCACTCATAATTATGCCCTACCCTTAAATATATACATTAAAAAGGAAAAAAAATTACACTGCTCTCTCTCTCTCTCTCTCTCTCTCTCTCTCTCTCTCTCACACACACACACACACACACACATATACACACATTTTTCTGAATAAATATAGAAGAAAAGATGGTGTGATAAAGATAAGCATTTTGGCATAAATCACTATTTCTTTGGCAAAAGAGCACAACAATTTGAAAATTTCGTAAATACAGACTACTATGTTGCAATTTGTGATTATTTGGAAAAGGATTACCAAAGAGTATCTAACTGTGTACAATTATTAGGAGACTGTTTCTCAAAGTATGTAGATTCTTTTTTTTTGCTTCTTTTCACCTACTATAAAGCATAAAATTATAAGGAGCCTTCCACTCCTATCCTCCACACTATTTCCATTAACTTCTGATCTTCTTAGGCAATCATTTTCGAAGCACCCTGGTTGTACAACAGCCTTAAAGGTCTTGAAGATGTGGCATGCAGTTACCCATGATGTTGCACCCCACTCTCTTACTTTCACAGGCAGTTCCACTTGTCCACCAAGCAGCAGTTTGTGCGTTCTTTTCTCCTATCATGTACCTCTTCCTGTTACCATGTTCTGACCACCTGAACTTTATACTCTGGAATATATGGTGTCTCTGCTGGACTGTCCAACCACAGATTCTTTCTATGTGATATACTCTTCCTCAGAGGACCGCCCAACCCCATCCTTAAGTTTCATTGCTATTGTCACCTGTAAGAAGTGCCTTTCTGACTGCCACGTTCCATTACTCTGGTTTTAAATACATGTTTAATTATGCTATTTATTGTTTTCTTTATCTATTTATTGTCTGACTACATCCTGAGATTTCACCCCTACTTTTACCACTGAAACTATAAGCTTCTTCATGCTTAGAACAGTAGCTGAGACTGATTTCGCAGACTTAGGGGCTAGGGATTCAATCGCTGCATGCTATGCTGGCCCTGTCCTGAGGCACACTGAGGTGGCAAATGAGACTGGGCATGGTGGCACAATCTCGCAATCCCAGCACTTGGGAGGCTGAAAAACAGGAAGGATCACTACCAGTCCAAGCTATGTAGTGTGACCCTGGAGATCTTGTACTAAGTACATAAAAAAGAACAGTGGTTGGAACATGAGAGGAATTATGAATATATTCTTGGAATGAATGGACAATAAATAGTTCTCTCCCCCAACAGACAGTAAGTTCCTGCTCAGCAGGAACAAGGGATTTTTATTCTTATGTCCTTCATATGTAACCTTGCAGATATGCAGAAATATAATAGGGGTTCAACAAATTGTCACTGAATAAATGATCCATGAATGAATGAGTAAATAATGAATACTTTCATTTTATCATATGCACAGAGAAAATCATGCTAGAACATAATTAATGTCTACCTACAGTTGCTTAATTTTAGAAAGGACAATAAAAGGCAAAGAGCTGCAGGAACTCAAATCTGGGAGTAGACATGGCCTTTCAAGGCCTTATAATCTGTTTTAAATTGAAAGAGATTAACTGATTCATCCACAGTATTTAAAATTAAATCAAAGTCTGTTTCATTCCTTGAAACATTAAAAGCTATACTTCCTTCCAGAAACAAATAAATTATGAATCATTCCTGAGCATAGGGGCTTAGAAAGAGTGCCAAGTGTTTGATTCTAAGTTAGAGGTTCCCAAGGAGCATGAGATCTTCAGTAAAGAGACAAGAGCCAGAAAAGTTGGGTAGACAGAATGCAGCATGGCCCTGCCTTGTCTCCATGGAATAGATTCTTCAAGGGCAAAGAGATGTTGGCAAGATGAATTCTTTAGTTATGTCTAAATTTTGCAAACAAAAATTACGTCTAACAGTCTGAGAAGAAGGCCAGGGCACATTAGATAGAATACTTGACTCTAAATCCAACCCAAAAACTCTGTGGCTAACAGTTTCAGCATTTATAGAGAAATAAGTTGGTTTGTAGATGCTTCCATAGTTGGATGAAATATGCCACAAAATTTTTTAGTTCAACAACTTTGTTTCCATTAGTTCTAATTTTTTTCATTCTGCTTCAGTGTTACAATACTAGTCAGATGTGGAGGACCACCTAGGCCACTGTCTTTGAAAGAGAGGCAATTTTTAGTTTGGCTGAGCCTGATTTGATTGCCTTGTATTCCTTATCCCTTCAGTTGGCTTTAGGCAATGCATATCAATCTAGCATGTGCTGGTGGTGGTCGCTGAGGACAAGAAACCCCCAACTGCTTCTCTTTAATATGATCCAGGTGTTGATGGGACAAAGAGTCATTGCTTCACTCCAATGGTTGGGATCAAGCCTCCAGATAGAGGCTATGACTTCCTGAGCTTTGAAATTTTACACAGCAGAGCTAAAGCACTGACCCCAAAACATTAGATGCTAACTCAATTGTGTATATCCTTCTGTCTGCATAACACAGAGGGGAATGAAGACCTACCTAGCCCAGCTCAAAGCACTCAGGTCCTTTCTGCTACTCTCAGTCACTCATTCTCAACAATGAATAACAACAACTCATTCTTCACAAATGAATAAAATCTGGGATTATTTCTGATTAAAGGTCTTTGTTCTGAATAGTCACCACCATGGCCAGACTCAGGACCTCCTTCACTGCCCACCATTTTGGATATATAATTGTCTTCATTTACGCTGTGGATTTCACTGGAAGTGATAGAATAGAATTCTTTACAATTTCAAAAACTTTTCCATGGGATTAAAAATATAAACTTCCACGGCTGTTATGAGGACTAGGAAGAGCTTTCTATGTGTTACAGGTTCCTCATATTTGAGTATAAGTGTTGTGATGCATAGTAAATGCTGTCCTAGAGATATATTATGATGCTGTAGATTGTAAATTTGATAAGGGACAGACCATAATCTCAGAGGGGTAAAAGCTTTGGACAGCCCTTAAGATTCTTCCTAATTGTGGCACTTCATGGTCCTTTGACTCTATTTGAATGAATATAATCATCTATGTTTTAGTGAGACAATCTGCAAATTGTCAACCAACAAAAAACTCCTGCACATTGATACAGAGTTGATCACACCCATTGTGTGATCTGCAGAGCAGATCAGCATCACTGCGTATCTTGTAAAAATGTAGACTCATAAGTCCTGATTGGATTTGAATCTGAATTAAAAAATATCTCCCTACATGAGTCACACACACCTTAAATTTTGTGAAAGACCTGACAAGAACAGTGATACTCACAACATGTTCTTAGGTCAGTAACCTCAAGCAGCAGCACCTGAAAATTAGCAATGCAAATCAAAAGCTTGCTGTAGATCCACTGAGATTAAATTTGAGGGTGAGGTCCAGCCATCTGTTTTAGCACATCTTCCAGGTGACTCCAATTCTTCTCAAGCTACATCTAGCATTTTTCAATTTGTACTCAAGAACAGCTGGCTTTTGACAAAAATTTATTTGAATCTTTAAGTGACTAAAAAAGAGTTATATATCTGTTGGAATATATTTAAAAATATCTTCATTTCCCAAAGGAATTTCCAAATGAATATCTTTAGAATTTTATTGAGATCTAGTCACAATTGATAAATGCATATGTGGAATTCTTTTTGCTAATTCATCTGGCATCTGGTAAAACCATATCACATTGATATGATGGATAATCCTGCTTCTTTGTAATGAGAAAATTTTCACATGGTGTCACAGTGATTATTCCTGAAGGGATGAGCATAATGTAAACTGTCATCATGGATAAGTTTTATGGGCAAACGATGTCCAAAACAAAGAGATTGCTTTAAGATGCTCTGTTCAGCAATGTTGCTGTGTAATCTTGCTGACACCAAAAGCCACTGGCAGAGCAATGCAGACATTTCTGTCATCTGTGGTTTTGGGCTTAATTTAGGAAGTAGTAGAGCTCAACTTATTATTATGGCCCTGCGTTGTATACCTCATTTTTATACTTTTCTGCTGGATGGTTAAGATCTAGATAGAGCAAGACCTATATACCAAAACATGTAGTTTTGCTTCTGTTGAGGTCAGTGAAGTCCCCTCAGGGTTTATCTTGTAATCCTGTTCCTTATTCTATAGATCCTTTGTCTATGTCATCCATGTGGATGAGTCATGGCCAATGCTTGGACAGGATATTATGTTGGCTTCTAGTACTATGGATAACCACTAGGAAAATAATAAGGTAGACATTCAAAATTATTGAATCTTTGATATAATTCAGGTATAAAAAATAAGATATGTAAACAGCTACACTCTCTTAATTTACTGATAAGATACAGCTGCTATAATAATGTCTGTAAGTATAATATCATGTATGCACCTTGTATGATACCAAAACATTATGAAAATAGTTTGTAGTGTATTAATTTATCAAATCCGTCCTGTTAATGTGTCTTAAAACTGTCTCATTGATATTTTTACTTCAATAAAATAAAAATAAATAAATAAATACAAAAAAAACAAGTAGTACAAAATTTCAAAATCTTTGCTTAGAATAAATTTGAAACATTTTCTTATTTGAAAATTGTCCCTCAAACTCAGGATAGATGTTGATAGCAAGAAGCAGCTAAATTATTTAGGCTTATGCATAATAAATATAATAGTATCCTCTGGAACTATAGCTTTATACTGGCAAATTTTGAAATGGTATTACATGAAGAGTGTTAAATTATGTATCTATTTCCTAAATCAATGCAGCAATTTTATTTCTAGAAATTCATTTTTTATTAATTTTATTGAGAAAAATAGCACTGAGACAATTTCAAAACAGACTAGTGACAGTTACAGTAATTAATGCATTGCATATTGTTATCTTCATAGTAGTTATTGATAGTATAAGATGCAGACATAATATCCTGTCTAAACACTTTTAGTACAAATCTTTCTTCTTATTGAACTAAGAGAAAGTAGCTGTATATCTCTGACTTTGTATATACAGATATATATATATATATATATACATAATACACGAATATATATGTATGTATATTATATATATATACTTTTCCACCAAAAATTGAGCCTTCATTTATATCCCCTTTTTTGTTTAGATTTGTTAGACATGGCTATTCCACTGCCATTCAAATATATAGGGTCATGAATTCAGCAAAATAATCCAATATTTGCCAATAGCCCATAATAGTAGTGGGTTATCCACAGAACTGACAATGTCAGAAGTTGTTGACTTGAGCATTTTGCAGTTCAGTGTATTAATATGGATTTACTTTTTATAACTTGTGTTTATACTTTTCTGCTGGATGATTAAGACCAAGAGAAAGCAAGGCCTATATAACAAGAAATGTAGCTTTTGTATCTGACAAGGCCTGTCAAATCCCCTCAGGATTTACCCTGAAAACACCTGCTGCAGTTTGTAGATCTTTTGTCAGTGACAGCCACCTGGAGAAGTAACAGACATTTGGTCTCTATGAAAGCCTGAAAGAATTTTAGTCTCTAGGTGCCCCTTCTTGGGCCTACTCCACATAGTTGATCACTTTCCTCTGTGGCCCCATAACCTCCTTGAACAGAAAAGTTGGGACACAACTGAGTTACAGGATGTTACAGTACAGTTTCTCTTATGTCTTGAGTCCTCACTGACCTTGAAAGGCTAGGGCTAAAATGCTGGCTATCCTTTTAGCCCTTCTTTCTCTCTACTTTCCTGGCTTGCAAACTAAAGTGTTAACCCTCCAAAAGAGAAAATTAATGATATTATTACCGTATAATATAGGCAATTGAGCTTAACATCACTCTTTGCCTGAATATCAAACGCCTTAGATTTTTGGTAATTTGCTGTATTCTGTTTGCTAGGATTTTATTGATTTTTTCATCTAAGTTCATGAGGGAGATTGGCCTGTAGTTCTCTTTTTTAGTTGTGTTTTTTGCTGGTTTGAGTATCAGTACAATACTTGCCTCCAGGAATGATTTTGGGAGGACTGCTTCCTTTTCAATTTCACCAAAGAGTTTGAGGAGTATAGGGATTATATCTTCTGTAAATTTCTTGTAGAATTCAGCTGGGAATCCAGCATGACCTGGACTTTTCTTTGTCATTAGGTATTTTTTTAATACATTTTATATTTCAATGGCTATTACTGGATTATTGAGAGTTTTTATTTCTTCTTGATTCAGTTTTGTTAATTTGTACCTTTCTAGGAATTTCTTCTATGTCTTAGATTCTATGAGAGTATAGATTCTCAAAGTATTTATTGACAGTCTTCTGAGTTTCCACTGGGTCTTTGCATTCCTTATTATTTGAATTTGAGTTTTTTTCTTTCCTCTTTTTGATGAGGTTAGCTAGGGGCTTAGCAATTTTATTTAATCTTTCGAAGAACCAGCTTTTTGATTCATTAATTTCTTGTATTGTTTTCTTCATCTCGATTGAACTAATTTCTGCTCTAAACTTTATAATTTCTTCCCATCTTTGGGCTTTGGGTTTGGTTTGTTCTTCTTTTTCTAGACTTTTGAGGTACAGCATTAAGGTGTTTATTTGTTCCCATTCTGTTTTCCTAATATGTGAGCTCACAACTATAAATTTTCTCCTAAGAATTGCTTTCATTGTATCCCTTAAATTTTCATAAGTTGTACTTGAGTTTTTATTGAATTGTAGACATTGTTTAATTTCTTGTTTTATTTCATCTTTAAACTATTGGTTGATGAGGAGGTTGTTTAATTTTCATGTATTTATCGGGTTTTTTCATTTCCTTTATCATTTATTTCCAGTTTGGTTGCACTGTGGTCAGATAATATGTATGGGACAATTTCCTTTTTCTTGCATATACTTGAGCATGACCTATTGACTAGTATGTGGTCTATTTTAGATAATGTCCCATGTGCTGCTAAACAAAAAGTTTATTCTGCTGTGGTTGGCTGGAACACTGGTATATGTCCACTAAGTCCATTTATTCTTAGGTCTGGTTCAGTTCTGTTATTTCTTTGCTAATTTTTTGTCAGCTTGACTTCTTTTTTTTTTTTTTTTTGAGATATACGGGGGTGCTAAGGGCTCCTGTTAAGACTGTGGTATTGGATATTAGATATTTCCTGTTCTTTAAAATTTGTTTTATATAGTTGGATCCTCCCGTGTTTGGAGTGTACATATTTGAGTGTTACCGCTTCCCTAACCATTATATAGTAGACTTTATTTCATTTGATCATTCTTGGTTTGTAGTTGAGATGGTCTGAGAACAGGGTTGATACCCCTGCTTTTTTCTGAGTTGCTCAGGCATATAGTATATTTTCCATGCTTTGACTTTCAGCCTATTAATTTCTTTATGAGTTAAGTGTGTTTCCTATATACATCATATTGTTGGATATTGCTTCCTAATCCATTGTGCCCTTCTATTTCTTTAAATTTGTGAATTGAGTCAATTTACATATATGGTTATAACTGAGATGTATTGACTTATGTTTGGCATGTTATTTACCTGCTGTTGTATACCCCTTTTTCTCCTGTGTTTAATTTTTTGCCCACTTTTTGTGGGTTCTTTTGTTTTCATCATGGAATTCTGTTCATTTTTGTCCCTCTCTAGAATATCTTTCAGTAGCTTGTTTAGGGTTGGCTTTGTCATCATGAATTTTTAATTGTTCTTTGTTATGGAAGTATTTCAATTCTGCATCAATCGTGAAAGGGAGTTGCAGGCTTTAGCAGTCTGGGCTGGATTTTCTTTTCATAGAGGACTTAAGTACTCTGCTCCATCTTCTTCTTAACTTCATGGTTTGTGAAGAGAATTTGCCATTATTCTGTTGGGTTTTCCTTTAAATGTGATCTATTTTTTGTTCCTGTTGTTTTGTTTTGTTTTTTGCTTTATTTTTTCTCTAGTGATTTTTAGTATATTATTCTTGTGCTAGATATTTGGGATCTTGAATATTACATGTTTGGGTGTGCTTTTAATTGGGTTGATGTTATTTGGAGTTCTATATGCTTTGGTTAAATGAATATCATATTGTTTTCCCATATCTGGGGAGTCTTCTGCTATTATGTCTGCCCATGTCTTTTTATATCATTTGTATTGACTCCTTTCTCATTGGTGCCTATTAGTCTCACATTGTTCATCTTTGCATCATCTTGTATAAGTTGAATTATTTTTCCTGCATCCTAGTTGTTTTTAAGAGATTTATTTTACCTTTTCCTAGCAGTGATGGTTTTTTCAAGATCTGAGACTCTCTTCACTTTTATTCAAACAGTTTTGCCAGCTTGTGATTAAGATTTTTAAGTTCCCATTCATCTCTTTGAATCTGCTTCATGGGGTCTATTTCTTTCCTATATTTCTCATTCAAGGAGTCTGTCATTTTTCTGTTCTTCTCTAATTTTCTCTATGTGTCTTTTAGAAGCAGTTACTAATTCTTTCGTTATTGTTATCCTTTCTTTTTTTACATCAGAGGTTTTTTTCTGTTCTGATGTCCTCTATAGCTTTCTGCAGTTGTTTCTTTGCTTCAAACACTATTATTTCAGAGATTATTTTTTTTAATTTCAGGGGTTATTCTGATCTGAGTTCCTCTATACCTTTCTGCAGTTTTTTTTTTTTTTTTTATTTCAGACACTGTTCATTCAGACTTTTCAGATGTGTGATTCTCAGTTTCTTCTATGATAGTGTCTCTTCATTGTTCTTAGTGGGTTCAGGTCTTGAGATTGCATTTTTCTCCTTCTCTATGTCATTTTGTTTAGCATTGTCCTATGACCTTTGGTGCAATTATACGCTTAGCACCTACCAAAATTATTACCCAAAAGAGGTTATATGATTAAGGCAGTTATAGTTTTGTATCTACAGAACTACAATTAGAAACACTATCAATGGGTAGTGAAATTTAGCAGTTGACAATCTTTTGTAACTAATGGATTCGTATTTTAGATAGTAAGAGCAAGCATTATCTGTATAGTTAAGCACATATTTAACTGAGAAATTGTATTTAAGTTATTTCCTGAGTTCTGTCTGGTCATTTCCCCTTGATGTACCTGGGGTCTTCCAGGCAGACTATTTCACCCATTTACCTTTTGCTCCCTCTCTTGGTGAAGAGCAAAAAAGGGAGGGTGGTCTCATAGATCTGGTTTAGCAAAGTGTCTCAGCTTACCGGGTCCAGATCTACGATGTTTGAGCTCATCCTGATGTGCCTGGTTAGGTTGGGCTGCTGTGCTCAGCTTCTTCCTGCTGCAGCCCATGGAAGTGAACCCACTGTGCCTCTCCAGCAAGATACTCAGCTTCTGGATTAGCTGGGTGGTTCTGAAGGGACTTCAACTGGAGAGTTTAACACCTGTATTGCAGGCCTTGTCTGGGTCTGGAGGGGTCCAGTGGGTGCAGCAATGCAGAAATTCTTCACCATTTCTAGAAATTCAAATTAAAGTATATCTCCAGTGGCTAGGGAGATAGCTCAGCAGTCTAAGCACCTGCTAGGCAAGCACAAAGACCCAGGTTTGATCACCAGCATCACATTGTGCTGGCCCCAGAATTCCAGGTGTACCAATCTGGCCACCTAAAACCAAGGGCACACCTGTAATTCCAACACTGGAGAGGCTGAGATAGGAGGATCACCTGTACCAAATAAGTAAATAAGTAACTATTTAAAAAATAAATAAAGTATATCTCCAGATACACTTTAGTTACCTTTAAGGCTGAATGTTGAGAATATGAAGATGGGCTCTGAGACCGTAAGCAAAGTAATATGCTATGGTTACCAAAACAGGATTTGGAATCAGAGCCCACAGCTTTGTTTCTCACCCATAAAATAAGTAGAATACTAATTCCTGTTGATAAGATTGTTATAAACAATAGAATAATGTAAAAAGGCTTGTAATAATCTAGAAGCACAGTATTTGTTCAATAAATGCCTCTTCCTAAAATAATCACTCTTCCTCATATAGGCATATACAGTTCTTTAAAACCACAGTATTCAATTATTTCCAAAGTTATTCAAAAAATATAAATAAATAAATAAATAAATAAAGTTATTCAATTCCAAAACTCCTCAATTCTGAATGATGTGGCCATAAATGGTTCACAGTAAAAAGAATGAAACCTTGGATACATGCATTATTTTCAATATAAATGCAAGATACACTTTTCTACAATGCAAGTTTTATATTTGTCAGTAACATTGCTTTTCAAAACTGTATTAAAGTAAGACTGTTCCATGCTCAGTTGGTAATGTAGTGTGACTTCTGCTTGGTCACTTTTTTTGGTTGTCATGTTATTAACTCTACCATTTGTTGGTTACAAATTAAATGAAGTGATGTATAATCATTAAAATTATATAGTATTTTGTATACTAATATGGGATAATTGATATATTATTAAGTGACAAAAGCAAACTGCGCAGAGATATAATGTCAACATATGTTTAAAAATGCATGTCTTTTTGTACTATTTACATTTTTACCATGTGCATGCATTACCTTTTGAAAAAAATAGATTTCCTTTTACACAGTAAAATATAACAGGGGAGAACAGATGCCCAAGAGTTTCATTTTCAAACAGAAGTCTCAATCAACAGCACCAGTAGCAGCTGTTGTTTATCTTTATTTGATAAGAAAAAAGCAGCAGATAAAAATGAAAAATAAATTAAATGAATCTACAGAGATCAAATTCCAGGTGACTCTTATGCCAGTTGTCTTTGATATTAAGTTCAAAAATAGTTTCTCTGTACTAATTTAATGGCACTAATGGACAAAAGAAAGTATTTAGCATGAGACTAAGCTGGGTTTCATTTATAATCCTCCCATTTGCTAGCTGTGTAAACATAAACAAATGACTTCACCCTTTGAACCTCATTTTCATCAGCACACAGGAGTCAAAATGCCTGTCTGCCCATCACAAGAATGGCCCCAAAGTATAAATGAAATTGCCTATATACAAGCATAGTAACTGATATACACATAGCAAAGTCCATTTTCATATTCTTTAGAAACTCCTTTTTAGCAGACCTTGTAAGATAGAGATATATCATCATACATTCCCTCAAAAATGACAAGTAGGATCTTCTAAACATTGACACTAAAATACAGAGTAAGATATCCACATTCAAAATATTCTGTGCTCTTGAAGCATGGATTCCAGCAAGGAGATAACAGATCCTTACTCCAGAATGATGAATCTTGGAGGTCATTGCTGTAAGAAAGGTGGTACAGGGAAATAAAGATGCATACTAGAGTTACCAAAGGTTTCAAAGAAAGATTTTGGAGGAACTCATGTTAAGGGTAGGCCAAATAGTTCAAGAAATGTCACCTAAGAAGAACGTTTTGTTCTACCTACTGTCTTGGCTGACCTCTGAAAGATGTTGCATATCATTATTATTTTATTATTATTATTATTATTAATTATTATTATTATTTGTATCTGTCAGGGATCTCAGCCACATTGAAATATCTAGAAAGGTGGCATATAGTAAACCCTCAGTAGCTATCTTTTGAATAAATTAAAAATTCCAAGGATTGAAGGACCAATCTATAAGGTAACACTTGCCTTTTTAAAATTTAAATTAAATTATGTATCACTCATTGATTTAAAATGTACACATTCTAAAGTCCTTAAAGAAGTTTAGAATCTTGCTAAACTGGGGTGTTTTGAAACTGGGTTAGGTCCCCTTTGTTTTTACAAAGTTTTAAGGAGGCATGTGGTATAAATAAGCAGCTCCATAACTAGTCCCACTTGGACTTTGTAGTATGTGAAAAGACTGCACAGTTGTCCAACTGGAAAACTTAGGGAAATAAACCAAAGAATCAGAAAACGATCTTGTAAGGATTAGATGGCATTATGGCTTATTTCTAGATGTCTCCCGCACCAAGCCTCTTGTTGTTGCAGGCAGCTGAATCAGAAAGAAATATTATAGGCAATCATCCCCATTTGGTACTAAGTTTAATAAATTTTACCTGAGCAATGGTGCTTATAACCTTCTTAGTTGATCATATTTTTGTCCAATCTCATGCCTACCTAGCGAGTTCCCATGCTCGTCACCTTAGACTTGCCTCACTACATGATATTACTCAATAAAAATCCCTAGGAGAGACAGCTTCCTGTGTAGTGTCCTTGGGTCCCCATTCTGTCCCTCTCTCAGACAGAAGCTTTTCCCCCAGTAAATATTCTGCTCTTAACCTCCATTTGTTCTTAAAATTCACTCTTTAGTATTAAAGAACATGAACTCATCCCAGGTAACTTTCAGTTTGGGAGGTTTGCTGTTTTAGAGCTGTCTGGATTTAAAGGTGTGACATAGGGATTGAGTGTGTGATCTAGGACTAAGAATATGTGGATTACATCATTAGTTGGTTTAGCAGAGTTTTGGAAGACATGGCCCAAAGTGCGAGTAACTAAATGGAATGTAAAGGGACAGAAAGAAGCGGCTGCTCCCACTGCTGCTTTGATGTCTCCTTTTGTCATGAAGAGTTTTTCCTCTATGATACCCTTTGGCCATATCACCCTGACTTGGAACCAACAGACTATGGACTGACATCTTTATAAACTGGGGGCTAAATGAACCTTTTCTCCTTTAACTTTTGGGGTTGGTTATTTTTTCTCCTTTAACTTTGCATACCTCAGCAACAAGTAATGTAGGGTAGAAGATACCCTAAGAATGGCTCCCTATTAATAAATCAATATGACTCATTCATTGTGAGCTGGCAGAAGAGATTTTAGATGTGCTTTTTAAAAAATATTCTAGTTTGTCTCTTTACAACATATATTTTTGCTTCTTGCGCCTGCATTGAAGAATGTGTCTGAGAAGGCAGAAAGAATTGGCATGAGTTTTTTCCTTTTACCTGACAACAAAGTGAGAAAGCTGATGCTATTTGAAAAACTTTAGTCTTATGCAATTGCTTTCTAGCTTTTTAAACATGGCATCTGCATCATAACTGCTCTATTTTAATTCTGAGAAATCTAATCAAGGGAAGTAAATTAGACTCTTTTAGTGGTCTATTAGCTTTCTCTTACTTCATTCCAAATGTAGACTTGAGTAGTTCTCTGGTTTGTTTTCTCCTTTTTTTTCTTCTTCTTTCACATGGAAGCATGTGAACACTGTTCTTTTCCTATCTCACCATACACCAAGGTTTGAATAATTTCTACTTATGATTTTAAGATGTGTTGTAATCTCAGTATCTCTTTTTGAACCTTAAATCTATACTTGAATATTTCCTCTAATATGCTCATACTACCGTTTCTGACTTATCTATCTTTACACTAGTTTCCAGACAACAGAGAAGTGATTAGCTTCTAACCGGGTTCTATATCACCCACTCCCAGAAAAATTACTTGATATGCGGAATGCTCCCAATACAATAAATGAGTAAGCACTTGCTTGCTTAGTGGTAAAAGGAAGCATATTAACTGAAGCAATTTCTTTGCTATCCTTTATGAAGAAGGTAGTCAATTTCTCTAGCTTAAAATATTTATTTGTTGGTGGGAGACTGAAATAGGAGAATTACATGACAGTTAGGCCAGTGAATTTAAGGTCGGCCTGAACTTTATAGTAAGATAAACAAATAAACAAAATATATATGTATTCATATGTTACATATTCATTATTTGAACAAGAGAACCTTTACCTGACAGCTTCTGTACTGAACAATTTTAGATCTCATGCCAAATATAAAGCTATAAATACAGATTATAACTATTTTATATATTATATACATATCTTACATATGTATATGATATATATTTTACATATAACATTTATTATTTATAATGCACATGATTTAAAAATATATAGCTTGAATATGTACATATATATATATACATAATTAGTAGTCAATGTAATATTTAATAATGTTTTCTATAAGTATTAAAAATACTTTATGAGTCATGTGATTAGCTATTTGTTCAAGAAATAAGTGTATTATATTATCCTTATTTTTAGCAATTATATATTTATAATATGCTATATATTTATAATGTATAGCATTTATAATATGCTATATTTATAATAATGCTACATTATATTATATATTTCATATAATAGCAAGGAAATTAAAATTATTTTATTCCAGATTGATGGATTATCAGTATAATATGCAGCTAACAAAAGGATGTTAGAAAGAATAAAAAGAAAATTCAAAGCTCAGAATAGGAACAATCTTTTTGTGAATAACAAAATAACAGAGAATGGCTTCTATTACGCATTAAATATATAAGGAAAGCACCACATTATGACTTCTCCCTTAGTGCTGGTTTGGAAAACCAAAACTTTGTTTAACACTCTGCATTTCACAAGATCACACCAAGAAATACATGAGGTCATCAGTTGTTCGGAACTAAGTCAGCCTGTATTACCTCCAAGGCCTCTCCTTAGTTTTTGTTATCACTTGGTAATAGAGCAGTGTTCAAAGGCCACTGAAAAATGAAGAGCTCACACAATCTCAAACTGCTAAGTCAGGCCTTTCTTTAGGGTGAAAATAATATTCAACAACTTCCAGCATGTGCTTACCACATCTGCACCCATTTTGGGTCAATCAGAAATAAAAAGAACTGCTGGAAAGAAATAAGCCACCCATTCAAAAGTAAAAAGAGGAAAAGCCAGCTGCATACAAACCTTGCAGACTGTGCTGATGAGATCCATGGGTGGGCAGAAAGAGCTGCTTCAGGAAAAGAAAATCTAACTTGTGAGCAGAAAATATGCAGAGGACACATGGGACAAAAAGTATTTGTCCTCTATCAAAAGCAACTCCTAGGAACTAGTGAGAATATTTTTACTCTGTCCCCCAAAACATGCACAAAACAGCATTTCTTTCCTGTGTGTGTACAAAATATATGTTTATATATAGTATAGAATTGACTGGGGCCAGTTGCTATATTTTTATTGAGGAAAATGAAAAAATGAAGCAAAGGCAAAACTCATTAACAGTTCCATCATGAATAGTGTTTCCACAGAAGGCTAAAACTTCACCCAGAGTTCCTCTCGGCCTTCAGTTAAACTATAGGAAAGGATTTTCTTTTCACATTTCTTCCAATTAATTCTTACTAATTATTTCTACAATCATATCTCTCCTTCAGTGTGAGCTCTTAATCAGAATGTAGGGTGTTCCATATTGTTCAAATTGCTTACTGGCTTAAGTATGTTCTATTTATGTAAGTGATAATTATGCCAAAATAGGAGCAGATCTGAAAGGTTTGTAGGGTACAACCCAATTTCTCAGACATCATGAAGAAATAGATGAGTTCCAAACTGTCTTCAAGAGTTCAAATGATGATACACATGGAGTATGCAATTTGATCAACCTTCTTTGTTGTTTGTTCATGAAGCAAGAATTTCAGGTCTGATTTTGATATAGACCAGTTACTTTTCTCTTTCTAAAAGACCATAGATGATATCATTAACTGGTCATAACTTTCAAAGATAGCATTTGTGAACAGATTGAGAAAGATATCTAGCAAATCTATTAATAGAAAGTAATCTTGATTGAAAATTGCCACTGATGGTTATTCTATCATAAGTATCTTATCCATATTATTTCATGTAAGAAATACTAAGAATGATGCCACAGAAAAACATTACTATGTGATAAAACAGTATACAGAAGATTAATAACCAATGCAAGATCAAACCATTAATAATAATATAAAAGTGAGAATTCAGACCTCTAAATCCATGTTTTTAACTGCTATG
Source organism: Ctenomys sociabilis (assembly GCA_004027165.1). Classification (NCBI taxonomy): domain Eukaryota; kingdom Metazoa; phylum Chordata; class Mammalia; order Rodentia; family Ctenomyidae; genus Ctenomys; species Ctenomys sociabilis. The sequence continues at coordinate 21,419 of PVKA01011679.1, read as the reverse complement.
TCCCTGCCTCACTTAGCAGAACAAACTTTAACTACAACTTATTATGTACAACATGAGTAAAAACTTCATTAAATACAATAAATACATAACAAGCTAAAATATATAAAAAATCTCTAAGGTCATACAATATTAGTCAAAATCTCTAGAGAACTTTTAGTAAAACATTTTGTGTCTGCATTTTTATGTGAGCATTACGGCTCTACTTGTGTAGCTTTGATGAATATTAACTAAAGAAATAGGGGACAATCCACTTAGGGCCCCCCTCCTATCCCTCTCTTGGACAGGAGCCTTCTTTCCCCCAATAAATATGTTCTGAAAAAAGCAACAAATGGAGCGGTGATATATAAACTATCAAACACTGTGATATATAGAATATTATTTTCTACAGAGTCCTTCAGAATAAGCTGACCAGAAGAAACCTCTTAAAACAACAAATACTAACGCGATCCTATGGGATCTATTCTAGTCCTATGAGATGAACAGCAATCAGAAAAGTTTATATTTCTTCTAAATTATCTAATGCATATGACTTTCTGTTTCATTTCTTGAATCCACAACTAGTCTACATAGATACAAATTCCTGCTTCACTTCTGTGAGATTTCGTACAAGTCACCTTTCAAACCTATTTTTAGAATAGAAGGAGAGTATGTTCACCAGCTCAAGCTGCTGCTTCCCTACATCACGTGAGGTGAGATTCGCCTATGTCAGTCTCCCCACTGGCTCAGGTGAAAACTGTTTGCTGCATTCTCCTCACTCTGCTTCCTGATGTGTAAAGGGAGGGAACATGTGACTGGCGTGATCAATAGGACTGTTCACCTTGCTGCTCACTTGAGGTAGCCACATGAGCTGAGAACATCATGGTAACTGACTTCAACCAAAAACACTAAAAGATTTCCGGATTAAAGTCTTTAAAGGCTGAACTTTACGAGGGCTGAGTGACATTTTCCTAAAGGTTGGTTAACATGAAATGTTCTGACCTTATAAACTGTTGGGAAAATCATAAGAAATTAATGTTAGGATAATTGTCAGTGTGGTTAGAGAAATGATTTATTATTTTTAAATATAAGAATAAAGAGGTAAAAATATGAGATTGGAAAGACAGGGTGGAAAAATGGAAAAAGATGAAAGGAAGGCAAGGGAATAAATCCAACATTACTTTAATTCAACCATTACTAATATATTATCAACTAACTGGAATCAGGGAAAGGAGAAAAGAAAGACAGAAGGGAAAATTATGTATGTATATACACAGAATAGGTTAGATAATTGCACTGATTTCTAGTGATCAATTCAAAGGAACAGTTAAATTTTTTATGTTTTTAATTTTTTGACTAATTTTGCAAACTTATGTCAGGTAATCTGGACAACTACTCTGAAGACAATACAACCACATTTGTCGAATCCCTATCAGTTTGTTTAGTGAAATTCTGTGTCATTTCTAACGTTTGTTTTATTATTTTTAAAATTTCTTTTAAAACATGAAAACAGAAGATAATTGGGAGGTAACAAAGATAAGTAAAATACATTCATTCCACAAGTACTGTTAAACTACAAGAGTATCTTATGTGCATACCAATTGGAAATAAATTTAAGATTTGCTAAATGAGAAATAAATTAGAAGCATACACGAAACCTAATCTTCTTCTTTAAAATTTGTTGGATTATATTTAGTTTCTCTTTCTTTCTTTCTTTCTTTCTTTCTTTCTTTCTTTCTTTCTTTCTTTCTTTCTTTCTTTCTTTCTTTCTTTCTTTCTTTCTTTCTTTCTTCCTTTGGCAGTACCAGGGATTGAAATCAGGACCTTGCTCTTGCCAGGCAAGCACTTATTCTATTGAGCTATCTCCCTGGTCCTTTGAGATTATATTTTCTTAAAAAGGAAATTGTGATCTTTCTCTGGAACAGAACTGGATAACGGATGTTCCCTGTGGCTAATTAGACTGTCGCAGATCTACCACGCACAGAAAGCATTCTGTGACCTGGCAGTATGATGAATTTCATATAAACAATTTAGTGGGCCTGTTTTGTTTGGATGTGGTTTATCAAAACTCACATTGAGATTTAATTCTCCAAAGTAACACAGCTGTTGAAGTGAGATCTTCAAGGAAGATCATTAAGTCACCTGGGCACCACTCTCAGAAGAGATTGCTGCTCATCTCACAGACTAAAACAGATCTCACGGTTACCTAAGAGTGTATTTTCTTTGGGTCCCACTAGGCAGCTAGGACTCAGTGATCCCTATTTTCAGCTTCGCCAGCATTGGGATTACAGGAGTGTGCTGCCACGCCTGGATTCAGTGGCCAGCTCAGCATGACTGCGGGCAGGGCCAGCACTGCTGCTGATGCCAGTGATCGAGCCCTAGGCCCTGCATTTGCCCAAGCAGGCCCTTAGTCTGCTGAGCTATCGCACTGACCCTATCTATCTCACCGGTACTTAGGTTATATATAGAAGGCCACGCTACCTGATTTTCCTGTTCCTCACAAGTCTGGCCTTCAGTGTTTCTCCTATGTGATACCACCCACCATGGTGCGACACAGCCAGGCAGACCTTGACAGCTGAAAGCACTACTGCCTCAACATTCTAGCTAAACAAACCTCTTCTAATTTTGTGTTATCCAGCGTCAAGTTTTTTTATAGCAATACTAAATAGATTAAAACATTGATATAGCAGTTTTTCAGAGGTTTTCTTTCTATAGTATAATATAACACAGGGGTAAATGAGCTGTAGCTTCTAACAATTAAGTTCCAAAGTCAAGCATGCCACTAAGTACCCTTAAGATGATCAAACCATAAAAATCAGCATTTCTATTCTGTCTTACTAAGTTTCTCTCTCTCTCTCTATTTATATATATATGTATTTATGTATATAAATACATATATATATAAATAAATTATAAATATTTATTTTGATTTTTTTCTGAAATATTTGAAAATATCATCATTTAAATCTTAGCTCTTTCTACTTGAGTTTTCTAAATGCATTAGTTTCTTTCTTTCTTCCTTCCTTTCTTTTTTTTTATTTTCAGTACCAAGGGTTGAACTCAGGACTCTGCGCTTGCCAGGTAAGCACTTATTCTACTGAGCTATCTCCCTGGGCCGTATTAGTTTATTTCAATGTAAAGATAACAGCTGAAGGAGTGAAGAATATATCTTTGATTTTCCACATGGATTCAACCAATTACATATTGAAAATATTTTTTTAAAAATAGCCTCCAAAATAAACTCCATCTACCTTTTTCTTATTCCATAAATAATACAGCACAATATTTTTGTAACATTAAGAACATATTTGGTATAAGTCACCTAGAGATGATTTAAAGTATGCAAGATGTGTGTAGTTACATACAGATACTATGTCATTTTATACAAGGAACTTGAGAGTCCTCAAATTGTGCTATTCGTGCAGGTTCTTAGAGAAATCCCTAATGGATACCAAGGGATGACTGTGCTTTGACTATGAAAGAGCAATTGGCTTATCAAGCTTCCTTTATCTTCTGGACCATATGTAGATAATATATATATATATATATATATATATATACATATATATATATATATATATATATTTATATTAGCTGAAACTTAAAATAGAACCATTGTACTCAGTAGTCACTATAGTACTAGTAAACCAGGGAGGACAGTGTGAAAAGGAATGGTGCTATTTTGTGACTAATTCCAAGTGGAAGCCTATGGCTATGATTTGACTGAACAAATTTCAAGTGTATATTTCTTTATTTTTGCCAAGATTTATTCGAAATGTGTTTCTAGCATCACTGAGAATGAAATTGTTACAGTAATTGACATTATAAATAATTCAAATAAGTCAAATTGTGAGGAAAAATTTCAAACAAATTTGCAAATCGAAAAGATGTGATTGTATTCATGACATGTATAGTTTAATTTACTTAATGAAAGAACATATTTTCTCAAAAAATACTCTTTGTGGTCTTGATATTTGTTTCTGAAAATATATCCTGTGAGATGCAAGTTAACATACTCAGAGAAAGAAATAGATTCCAGTGACAAAACTAAAGGCTATCCTCATACTCTAGGCCAAGAAAAGATGGAGTCTAGATTAGGATTATGGTCATGATTAGGATTAGGGCAAATGCTGTACTACTAAGCTTTAGCCCTGGTGAAAGAGAGGTATTCAGAAATAGCTTTTATATTGCTATTGTCTTCATTTTTGTTTGGTTTTGTGCTTTAAAAATTATTATGTACATTTGTTACTGAAATTGAACTTTTTACGTTGAGACATAAACTTATACATAGCTATGTGTCAATAAAGGACCTTAAGTATTTTCCTCCCTCTGACAGTATAAGTAGGCCTATTAAACCTCCATTTTATGAGAGACATCATTTTTTGTCCATCCACATAGTCTTCACAACTTTGAGGGTGACCTTTTGCAAATTCTGAATCTGATACATGAAACTACTCACCTAGCTAACCAGCTAAGCTGTCAGCTCAAATTTTTAAGGAGATAACCATCAAAGGTACTAGGGATAGTCCTGAACATATGTTATCTTCAGGGCCATTTTTGATTTTGAGTAATGAAAAGCATGATATTGAACATACACAACTTGCTTAGATTGGCCTCTTCAGTGACCCAAAAAGAAAATAAAATATGCCCACAGTAAACCTCCCATAAATTTAACTTAGGTCAATTTCAATAGTCCTAGATATTTTTATGATTTTCTTTGAGCATAGTACAGTGAAGGACAACTGACAGTGCAAGTTCCTGCTTTCATTGTCTCATTGGTTGCTTTAAGTAAACTTAAAGGTAAGGCTGATGTCTCCCAGACATGAATTTGACTTTTTAAGAGTAAATAGTTCAATAGGGATGGATGAACCCTGAAGAACTCAGGAAACATGAGCACCTGGTGATCATCACTTCTGGCACAGAAATGATCGCTGTAACAGGCTTGGCCATCAGGACACTACTGTCCAGAACTCTCAAGACAAAACCCCTAATATAACTGGATACGCCAATCTGAATCCCACCTGAATAAATTCAAAGTGCTGAGAATGAAAAGCAGGGGGCTAAATCACTTACTATTTTATTTTAAAGAGCAAAAACAATAAAAACAATAATACAAAATTTTAAAACAAGATAGTAAGAATATAGTAATGGTTTAGTACTTTGCTTATTGTTGTCTACAAAGAAGACTACATAAATTTGTTGTCTACAAAGTAGTTTGCATAAATTTAGAAATCTCAAATGAAGAGGAATGTATTTGATCTGGATAACAGGTTTCAAATGACAGTGACAATAGCTTTGGTTTCAAACCTTTCCCCACACCCTTCATGTATTTTATTGGCCTTGTAACTAATTCAACGCACCTAAATTTTTGCACATTTCTTTTAATTATTATTATTTGATTATTCATCATTTTTCAGACAGCTTAATATTATCAATAATTTTTGTCCAAATTCTCTTTTGAGAACTCAGCAGTTTGGGATGATACTGCCCCAGAATCATTTTATTGACCTCCTACCCTTTTTCCCCAAAGAAACATGATCAGTCTCCTGTGCCTGTGAGAATGAACTTATTGAGGTTTTAGAATGCTATGTAAGTAGGGTGACCATGTAATTTATTGTTTAGAGAAGCACATTTTTAAGAGTAAAAGTGGATTATTAAATAATTACATGGGAATTATGTAATGACTATAGTCCATCTCAGAAAAAGCGGTCATATTACCTGAAAGGCTCAGAGTGATTTTGTTTCTGTTTCATCCCCCACTTTCACTTCTCTATTTTATTTGTACAAGAAATTGTAAGAAAAAATTCCTTCAGCAATTTAGTAAATTAAAAATTGAGTTAATTTATATATTTTTGGAAAACCAGAGTCTATTAACTACCCCACATTTGGGCACATTTCCACAAACAGGCACTTGTGTTGAAAGGAAAATATTTTTTGACATTAACTTACTATTTTAATGTAATAGTCCTAAAAGAAAAATGTGAAAGATAGGGTTAAAGTAGCATTTTCTTAGGCATGCTTCTAAGAATATTGATAATGCCATTCCAAAAACTATTTGTCCTTAAGAAGACTAAAAATCTCAGTTTAAAACTTGGTTTCCTATCACAGACCTCTGAAACATCCAATTGTGAATTTCCAAAAAAGTGATTATATATTTTACTTTCCACATTATGAAAGCCTATGAACCTCTTTTCAGGAGATAATGTTTCTTTCACTTTGTGGAAAGATTTAAGAAATATTGTTCAAGAAAAAATACTTCACTTTCACATAACAAAAGTGTTTTTGTGTGTGTGTGTGTGTGTGTGTGTGCATGTGTGTGTGTGTGTGTGTGTGTATCTGTCTGTCTGTCTGTCTGTCCATCTGTTTCCATAGTAAGTGTTTCAGTATTTATTTGTAGCACCAAAAATGTATTTCAGGTTGAAGGAGCTATTGAAAGTAGTTATTACGTTTGTCACATTACTATTATTCCTTGATATTGCAGTAATTAAGTTTGGAAAAATGTATAAATGCAGTGTTATAATTAAGGTTTACTGAAATCATTGTTATTGTGTGTTAGAAAGGCATATTTCATTTTTACTCTTACAAAGAGTCTTCTAATCTCTAGAGAATGTGTAGTACTCCACTCAAACTAGCTTTCACAATCAGTTTCTACTTTCCCTTTAACAACATATTGTAAATGCACTGAAACCAACCTGAATGTTTCCTTTCCATGTTATCAAGAGACAGGACATGATTTCTCTTAGTTGGCTAAGTCTTATCAGAACACAAAAAGTAAATTTTGGCAGAGTTATTGAGATAAATGCTTAAATGAAACTCAATTAAAGACATATGCACCCTTAGTAACCACATCCTTCTGAAGAAAAACAAAGGAATCTAATGAAATTTTTGGTCCCCTTGATTCAAGGCAATTTTTAAAAATTAAAATTTAGAAACATTTTTTTCAGAACTTTTTTTGGTTAAGTGGGTAAGTTATTTCACTCAGCCTTGGAGTTTCAAAATAACACTCCATATGTCATCAAATGAAGAATCTAACCCTAAAAGGACTACAAGAGAAGATTTCTTACCGCAAGGTTTATTTATCTTTGTTTGCTTTGTAGCCCAAGATTACATGAAACATTTTTACTATAACTCATTTATAATTATTCTAGAATGTGCTTTAAAAAGAAAGTGTGACTACTAAATATTATAGTAATCCAAAGAATGTACAAAAACACTCCGTTTTAAATCATGCAATGGAGACAAGTGGGTAAGATGTCTAATGTTGCCGCCTTATTTGGACAAGCATATGTGACTATTGTATCTTCATTTCTGCATTTGTATCTGAGAGAATGCATTTCGTAGTGGCTACAGCCTCAGATCTCACATCAAGCAGACCTAGATTTAATCTTAACTCTTGCTGAATATTGTGACTTTGAATGGAATTTCTAAACATTTTTAAGCCTCAACTGCAATATGAAATATTATCAGTGACTCACTTGTGAGCTTCTTGTAAAGATTTAATGAACATAAATATATAAAGTTTTGTCCCGAGTTCTGGCATTTGCTGAACAATAAATGTCATGCTAAATTGAGATTTAGTACATCTTTTATCTGAACCACTCAGTATAAAAAAAAACAAGCATGTACTATCTTTCCTTAGCTGTCTATTTGTCATTTAGAGCCTTTCAATTTTCTTTGTTTTCTTCTCTTTCCTGAGATAACAGTTCTGAAAATTTTACACCTGTTACTATTAATAGAAAATATACAGAGAAAGTAAAATCTAAGTAAAGTGGGTATTAGGCTACAGCCCACCATTGCTTCCACACATTGAAAAATTTTGGCCATCCCGTCATCATACTGCACCATAACAAAAGAAAAGTAATCCTATGCAAACTATTACCAGGCAATATTAATGCCTAGTTCCATTACCCCTTGTATTAGTTACTGGAGCTGCTGTAACAATTTAATGAAGACTCCATGGATTAAACAGCAGACATTTTATTTTCCCATAACTGTAGAAGTCAAAACCTGAAGGTCATGATAACATGAGTGTTAGCCTCTGGTGAGGACTCTTTGGAGAGAGCTGCCTTCTTGCTATGTCTTTCCCTAACATAGGGGGGGAGGAAGAGAAAAAGAAATGAATGCTGCTTCTGATTGTTATAAAGACATCAGTGGTGTCAGATTAAAGTCCAACTTTCTGATTAACCTTAAGGTGTCCGTTTCCAAATCAGATTTTGGTGCTCCAACATATAAATCTGGGGATATAGTTTAGTCAATGATAGCTCTTTTTATTCCTCTTATCTATCTATCTATCTATCTATCTATCTATCTATCTATCTATCTATCTATTTATCTATCTATCTATCTATCTAATATCTATCTATCATCTATCTATCTATCTATCTATCATCTATCTATCTATCTATCTATCTATCTATCTATCTATCTATCTATCTATCTATCTTCTCTCCACATGACAACCAGAGATACTTTGTGGAGAGCTCATTTAGAAGAAGGAAGGAATCATAGATGTTAGACAATATGTTTACTTTTATGCTTTTTCAAATGAAAAATTAGGGCTGATTTTAAATTAAAAGCACAGCACAGGGCCAGGGAGGTAGCCAGGTTTGATACTTGGTACCACATGGCGTGCAGGCCTTGGAGCCCTGGGTGCACCATGCCAGCCACTAAAACTCTGCATGGTGGCACATGCCTGTAATCCCAGCACTGGGGAGGCTGATACAGGAAGATCACTACGAGTCCTAGCTACTTTGCCAGACCCTGTGACAAATAAATAAACAAATATGAAAGACAAAAGAAAAAAAGAACAGCACAATCATTGTTCTTCTTTCTTACAAGTTTGGCAGTTTGGCCTGCTCTAATACATATATCAAAGACTTAGGTGAATGCACAGCAAACACTTATTTCTCACAGTTCTATGGGCTGGAAGCTCAACATCTGAGGGACAACATGATATGCTCTGGTGAGATCCGGATTTTGGGTTGTAGACTGCTGTCTTCTTATTTGTATTCAGTAACAGACAAAGAGAGGGAAATAGCTCTCTGGCCTTTTCTTGTCAGCGCATTAATTCCATTAAGAGGATTCCACCCTCACAGCCTAATTACAGTAGATCCTCCATATTTATAGTTTCCACAGTTAGAAAGTACTGTACAATATTTGAGACAAAAATGCTTGTACTGAAAATAATGATTTTCTCATTATTCCACAAATAATACAGTATGATAACTATTTACGTAGTGTTTATACGGTATTAGTTATTAGAAGTCATCTAGATAGGCTTTAATATAGGAAAGAACATTGTATGGGTTATATGCAAATACCATGCCATTTAATATAGGACTTGCGTGTCCACAGATTCCAGCACAAGTGAGGGTCATGGAACCAATTAATTAGGGACACTCTATCTCTCAAAAGTTCTCCTTCAAATGCTATTATCTTTACATTAGAGTCACAACATACAAATTCATAAGAGACACAAATGCAGTGCACAGTCCATAGAGCCATCTAATGAACTCTTATAGCACCCTTCTGTCTCATCACATGGATAACTTGCTTTGTTTCATTTTTCTTTTTAAAAACGTATTGCCTTGAGAGGGAGATATATGCACAGCTATTATATTTCTCATAGTGACTAACTATAGTATGTGTTATGGTTTGTGTCTAGCTATCCCACAAAAAACTCATTTAGTCATTGAGCTTTTGAGAGGTAGCTGAATCTGTAGTATATGACTGATTCTCAGTTGCAAAGCTAACATGAAGGGTGCTGGAATTAAGGGTGGGTGATTGCTGGATGTGTGCAATGATTGCATTGGCACCGCCCTAATCCCAGCAGACTGCACACCATATAAGGGATAGAAAGAGGCCTGTCCTTTTCTCTTTCTTCTTGCTTTTGCTATCTTCCCCTGCTATGAGCCACTGTGCCTTGGAACCAACCAATTATAAACTGAAGCTTCTACAAACTGTGAGATAAATAAACCTTTCCCCCTTTAACTTTGGAGCAATTTTGTGTCAGTAGCAAGAAAAGTAGCTAAGACAGTGTTTCACAACCTTACACTGACTCAGTATATTTTCGTTTAGTGCTTATAACATTCTAGGCCAGTAAGTTTGAATAAAACTTCCTACTAAATGTATAAGAACAGACAAGTATTTTATTAAATAATTAAAATGACTGGAACTTGGATACAGTTATTATCATATCTGAGGCTACCTTTTAGATATTTGCAATGTTCTTAAAATTTATTCTTGAAGCCAGGGAGATGGCTCGGTAGAATAGGTGCTTCCTTGGTAAACAAAGGGCCTGAGTTCAATCTCTAGTTCCACCAAATAAATATATATAAAAGCAAATTAATAAAATTTATCCTCAATGTTGCCATACCATGAGCAAACGTATGGCTCATAAATACTTTCCTTTTGATTCTTTTTGGTTCATATTAAACAGAATTTCTACAACTAAAATCTCCAATGCTATTTTTCAAAATGAGGAAAGAATTAATTCCTATTGCCCATATCCATTGCCTAGCAAATATTGGTACAGTTTATGATAATTCTGTAAACCACTGGATAACAAATTTTCAAGCAAATTGCTGTCTTTAGTTATGGTTAATTTAATATGTCAACTTGACTGAACTAAAAAATATCCAAATTACTGGCAAATTGTGTCTGAGTTTATCTGGGGGTTACTTCTAGAAAAGATTAGGATTTGAATCTGATGCAGATAGGCAACAACAAAACTGTCATGGGCCTAACCAGAGCACAAAAGCAGAAGGTTGGAGTTCTCCTTCCTGCTCTAGGCAGAATATCCATCACCTCTTTCCCCTAGCATCAGTGTTCCTCTGGCTCTTAGACCTTCAGGCCCTCAATCAATTACAGCTATGACTCCCTTGTTCCTAGGTCTTCACCTTGGATTGAAATGGCACCACCAGTATCCTGGGATTTTTAATCTTGCAGATAGCAGATATACGACATGTCAGCCTCCACAGTGCTGTGAATCCATTCTTTCTGATACATTTCTTTATATGCATGTTCTTCTGTTCTTTTCTTTTTCTGTACTGCAGATCAAACTCAGGACCTTGAGATTGTCAAGCAGGCACTTAAGCCACTGAGCTACATTCCTGGCCACATATATGCATCATCTCTATCTATTCTCTTTGTTATGCTTTGTGCCTGGATGTCCCCCCAGAATCTAATGTTGTCATGAGGGGTGGGCTTCTTGGTAGTGGATGAATCTGTAGTTTGTCATTCATGCTCCAGTGCTAGGATTAAGAGTTTGAGTACTATACCCTCCCTAGGATAGTAGCCTGCTTGCAATATAAGGACAGAGAAAAGCTTGCCTTTCCATTTGCCTGTGTTGATTTTGCTGTCTTCTGATTTTGCTCTGTGAAGTCACCTTGCCTTAGAATCAGACTATCATGGAATGAAACCTTTACAAGTTATAAGCTAAGTAAACCTGTCCTCCTTTAACTTTGAGTGTTAGGTATTTTGTCTGAGCAATGAGAAGAATAACAAAAACACACTTGTTTCTGTTTCTATAGAAAACCCTGACTAATATTGTCTTCCTAATTTGAGAATGTTGGTTTGACACTGGAATTTGTTACAGAATATTTAGAGAATAGAAAGAAGTAGAAGTAAATATATTGGAACTGTTGTTTAATGCAGGAAGAGCTCTGGGTAACTGTTCTCACTTCCTTCTAACAGATTTTTTATATTGTTAACCTAATGCTGGGCTTTCAAATATCATAGTCCCTAGTAACACATAAGAATGCAGTCCTTGAAATAGGACCACTACAAATTGATAGGTTTTATAAGTGTAATATTCCAATTTTCTGTAGGACTTTGAAAAAAAAAACCTTTTCTGCATCAATTGATATGATCATGCGGTTTTTGGATTTTGGTCTATTGATAGAGTGTACTACATTTATAGGTTTCCATATATTGAACCATCCTTGCATCCCTGGGGTGAATCCTATCTGGTCATGGTGTATGATGTTTTGATGATTTTCTGTATTCTATTTGCTAGGATTTTATTGAGGATCTTTGCATCTATGTTCATGAGGAAGATTGACTTGTAGTTCTCATTTTTAGTTGTGTCTTTCCCTGCTTTTGTTGTAAGTATAACACTTTACTGCAGAAATGATTTTGGGAGGATTGGTTTTTTTTTCAATTTCTTTGAAGAATTTGAGGAGTATAAGGATTATATCTTCTGTAAATTTCTTGTAGAATTCAGCTGGGAATCCATCAGGACGTGGACTTTCTTTGTCCTCACAGAATAATTACACTAGATCCTCCATAATAAAAATGTTTTATTTTTTTTTTAATTTTTTTTAGCAGAAACAGGGATTGAACTCAGACCCTTGCACTTGCCAGGGAAGTGCTTATTCCAGTAAGCCATCTCCCCAGCCCCCAAAATGCTTTATTTTTATTGTTTTTATTACATTTCATATTTCACTGACTGTTATTGGATTACTGAGAGTTGTTATATTTTCTTGATTCAGTTTTGATAGGAATCTGTCAATTTTTCTGTGTCTTCAATTCAGTGAGAGTAAAGATTCTCAAAGTAGCTCTTATAATCTTCTGAATTTCCACTGGGTCTGCGGTGATTTCACCCTTTTCATTCCTTATTGCTTGTATTTGAAATTTTTCTTTCCTCTTTTTGATGAGGTTAGCTAGGGGCTTATCAATTTTATTTAATCTTTCAAAGAACCAGCTTTTTGATTTATTAATTCTTTGAACTGTTTTTGTGGTCTCAGTTGAATTTATGCTCTAATCTTTATGATTTCTTCCTGTCTTCGAACTTTGGGTTTGGTTTACTCTTCCTTTTCCAGATGCTGGTGGTTCAGTATTAGAGTATTTCTTTGTTACCATTCTGTTTTCCTAATGTGTGAGTTCACAGCTATAAATTTCCCTCTGATAACTGCTTTCATTGCATCCTACAAATTCCAATAAGTTGTGCTTGACTTTTTATTGAATTGTAGATATTGTTCAGTTTCTTATTTAATTTCATCTGTGATTCATTTGTTGCTCAGTAGGGTATTGTTTAATTTCCATGCTATGGAATATTGCTGGTTTCTTTTGTCATTTATTTTCAGTTTCATTGCACTGTGGTTGGATAATATGCATTGGATAATTTCTGTTTTCTTGCATATACTTAAGCATGACATATGGACTAGTATGTGGTCTATATTAGGAAATGACCCATGTGCAGCTGAAAAAAAATGTGAATTCAGCTGTACTTGGGTAAAACACTCTGTATATGTTCACTAAGTCCATTTGTTCCAAGCTCTGGTTTAGTTCTGCTACTTCTTTGCCTGTTTTTTGTCTGCTTGACCTATCTTTTTGGGATGAGGGGGTGTTAAAGGTTTCCTGTTAAGTCTGTGGTATGAGATATTAGATTTTTCATGTCCATTATGATTTGCCTTATATAGTTGGGTGCTCCCATGTTTGGCGCATACATATTTATGAGTGTTGCCACTTCCTGTTGAATTTTTCACCTAACCAGTATATAGTGACTTTCTTTATTTCATTTGATCATTCTTGCTTTGAAGTTGAGACGAACAGGATTTCTACCCCCTGCTTTTCTCTGAGGTGCTGCTGCGTGTAGTACTATCTTACTGAATTTCATAGATGCAATAAAAAAGGTAAACTAATTAATGATATTCAATATTGTTAAGTGATGAAGTTATAATATTTTGTACACAGTGGCTAAATGAAATATTATTTTTCAAGTTCCTTTTGTATTATGGCTACTAGAAAGAATTTGAACTTCATAAATATCTGGCATTATATTTTTATTATGTATGACTATTCTGATACTATCCCTGATATGGGTTAGGTTATTTTGCTTTGGCTTATACCTTACTGGTACAGTTAAAATTCATGTAACTAGGCAAAAAAAAAAGTTCAACATTTTAATTCTATAGAAATGAACAGCTCATCAGATTAAAGTGCCTGCTTAGGCAGACGCAGGGGCTGGGAGTTCAATACCCTGACCTGCCATACTGGCGGCGTCCCATAGGCGCACTGAGGTGGCTATTGAAACTGAGTGTGGAGGCGTGCTCCCATAATCCCAGCGCTTAGGAGGCTGCAAATAGGCAGATAACTATGAGTCTGATCTACACAGTGAGACCCTATGCACCCTGTAGAACCTGTTCTAAAAAATACAGTAAATAAATAAATATATATATGAATCATTGGATTATTTTTTAAAAGAAGTTTGAATTTATTTATTTATTTATTTATTTGATACAGAGTCTCACTACATAGCTCCAACTTATGCTGATCCTCTTGTCTTAGCTTCCCCAGTATTGGGATTACAGGCATGTGCCACCATGTCGGACTTCTTTTGCTGACACAGGATGCTGGAGGTTCCAAGGCTGGCATGGTGGATGGGAATTGAATCTACACCCCTGTGTTTGCCAATCAGGCAGTTAGACCACCAATATATCTCTCCAGTCTTCGTTGGCTTCTTAAAAGCCTCTCCACAGAGAAAAGAGAATGACAATGTTAGAGGTAGTTTAAACACTGTATGTTTAGGTCTTATTTAGAATGAGGTTTTGAATATTTTTGAAATCCTGGAGCCCCCACCCCAAAGCCTGCCTAGAGAGCAACCAGCCTGACACACCCAGGACTGAATTGTCAGCAACTCCCTGGAGCCCCGCCCTCAAGCCCACCAAGCTAGTGGGAATTTCTATGACTCTCAGCATCCCGGTTCGCTGAGTGTGTGGTGAGTCTGAGGGAGAGCCTTTGGCTTCTTCCCATGCACGCGTTGTGCCATCCAGAGCCTCAGGCCCCAAGACATCCCAGCCAGAGACCTGCCTGAGACACCCCAGACATACCTGGTACCAACTTCACAAAGCCCTGGCCCCCAAGCCCGCCATGGCAGCGAGAACTTCTGTGACTTTCCCAGCACTAGATCTGCCCCTGACAGGCCTGGTGAGCGTGACGGAGAGCTTCTGTGCTCCCCAGTGCTCTGCGGACCAGGAACCTCAAGGAGGAGAACCACAGGTTCACAGTTGTACAAGAAGAGCTGCAGGAAAAGGAACTGAACACAACAGCTACATCCAGACCAGGCAAAACTGGATAATCTCAAACTTAATAGACAGGCACCTGAATCTCATTATGTGTTAAGGGTATAACTGTACCAAAGTCTACACCAAAGGGCAGTGCTATACAAAATGACAAAGACGAGAAAAATGCAGTCTCTAGCCTTGAGTCCACCATTAAGTGCAGAGGACACTAGCTCAGCTGAAATGAATGAATTAACAGAGACAGAAGCAAAAGAACAACAGAAGAAAGGTATAGAGGAACTCAGACAAGAATTAATGCCTGAAATAAAAAAGAACTATTTGAATACATAGCATCTGAAGTAATGAATCAAATCCAGAAACATATGGGGGAAACCGAATGAATCACCCAAAACAAGTGCAGAGATCACTATTCCAGCTGAAACGTTTGACTTAACAGCATTGGAAGCAAAGAAACAATAGCAGAAAGGTAAAGAGGAACTGAAAGCAAAAATAATTTCTAAAATAAAAAAAAAAAATTCTTATCTAAAGTAGAGAATAAATTCTGGAAATATATAGAGGAAACCCAATTTAGAAGAAACTCCACAATAAAACAATTAATACCTACCTCTAAAGAAGACATTGATTAAAAAAAAATAGAAGAGATCAGAAATATGACGAATTCCTGGAATGAGAAATACAAAAAAGAAGCATTGTCAAAGAGATATAGAAGAACTAAGAATATCAATCACGAGTCTACCTAGCCCTTTGAGTGAAAGCGAAGACAGTTTCAGATCTTGAGGACACTGGTGCAGATAGTGAAAAGGTGAAAAGGGATCTTTTACAAACAATGACAATGCAGGAAAAATAATCCATCACCTGCAAGATGACGCCAGGATGAACAATGTGAGATTGCCATAAATGAGAATAAAGGAGTCAATACAAAAGATAAAAAAATAATATGGGCAGAAGTAATTGCAGAAAATATCCCAAAAATGAGGAAACAATCCAACATTCCAGTACAGAAGCATATAGAACACCAAATAACTTCAACCCAAGCAAAAACACGCTGAGACATACAATAGTCAAGATACCAGAAATGCAACACAAGAATAATATACTGAAAGCTGCTAGAGAAAAGAAGCAGATCACATTCAAAGGAAAACCCATCAAAATTACAGCTGACTTCTCTTCACAAACCACAAAGACAAGGAGAGCATGGAGCAGAGTACTTCAATAACTTCCAGTCCAGACTATTATACCCTGCAAAACTCTCTTTCAAGTTTGATGGAGAAGTGAAATACTTCTAAGACAAAAAACAATTGAAGAATTTCATGATGACAAAGTTATCACTACACAGACTACTGAAAGATCTTCTAGAGAGAAAGACCACAATAACCAGAACTTCTCGAATGAGAACGGAAGAAACCCAGTTAACAGGACAGACAATAAAACACAGGATACAAAGGAGTAACAACACCAGGTAAATATCATGACAATCATAAGTCAACACAATTCAATTATAACCATGAATGTAAATGGACTCAATTCACCAATTAAGAGAAATAGACTGACACAGTGGATTAGGAAACAAAACCCAACAATATGCTGTATACAAGAAACACACTTAACTCAAAAA
Source organism: Ctenomys sociabilis (assembly GCA_004027165.1). Taxonomy (NCBI): domain Eukaryota; kingdom Metazoa; phylum Chordata; class Mammalia; order Rodentia; family Ctenomyidae; genus Ctenomys; species Ctenomys sociabilis. The sequence goes on along the minus strand of PVKA01011679.1, from coordinate 4,805 downwards.
CACAGTCATAGGCTCAAAGTCAAAGGATGGAAAATAATACTATATGCCCCAGCACCTCAGAAAAAAGCAGGAGTAGCAATTCTCTTCTCAAACAGTCTCAACTTCAAACCAAGAAGGATCAAACAACACAAAGAAGGCCACTATATATTGGTTAGGGGAAAAATTCAAGAGGAAGAGGTAACACTCATAAATATCTATGCACCAAACACAGCAGCAGCAAACTATGTAAGACAAATCTTAATGGACATGAAAAACCTAATATCTAAGACCATAATCTTAACAGGAGACCTTAACATCCCCTTATCTCAAACAGATAGATCAACCAGACAAAAAATTAGCAAGGAAGTAGCAGAACTGAACCAGAGCTTGGAATAAATGAACTGGGTGGACATGTACAGAGTGTTCCACCCAACCACAGCTGAATACACATTTTTTTCAACTGCACATGGGTCATTTTCCAGAATAGATCACATAGTAGTCTGGAAGTCATGTTTAAGCACATGCAAGAAAACAAAAATTATCCCATGCATATTATCTGACCACAGTGCAATGAAAGTGGAAATAAACGACAAAAGAATCCAGAAAAACCCACTAAATTCATGGAAACTAAACAACACCCTACTCAGCAATCAATGGGTTGCAGAAGAAATTCAACAAGAAATTCAATAATATCTACAATTCAATGAAAATTCAAGCACAATTTACCGGAATGTATGGGATACAATGAAAGCATTTATTAGAGGAAAATCATAGGTATGAACTCACACATTAGGAAAACAGAACAGGAATAAATAAACACCTTAATGTTGCACCTCCAACATGTAGAAAAAGAACAGCAAACGAAACCCAAAGCACAAAGACGAGAAGAAATCATAAATATTAGAGCAGAAATTAATTCAATTGATATAAGAAAACAGTTCAAAGAATTCACAAATCAAAAAGTTTGTTCTTCGAAAGACTAAATAAAGTTGATAAGCCTCTAGCCAACCTCATCAAAAAGAGGAAAGAAAAAATTCAAATACAAGCAATAAGGAATGAAAAGGGTGAATACCACAGACCAGTGGAAATTCAGAAGATTATCAATAGTTACTCAAGAATCTTTATTCTCACAGAATAGAAGACACAGAAGAAATGGACAGATTCCGCGAAAGATACAAATTACCAAAAATGAACCAAGAAGATACAGTAACTCTCAATAAGCCAAAAACAGCCAATGAAATACAAAACATGATAAAAACCCTACCGACAAAGAAAAATCCAGGTCCTGATGGATTCACAGCTGAATTCTATGAGAAATTTATAGAAGACATAATCCCTACACTCCCCAAACTCTGCAATGAAATTGAAAATGAAGCAGTCCTCCGAAAATCATTACTGGAGGCAAGTATTATACTGAACAAGACAAGACAGGAGGCATCACAATGCCTGACTTGAAATTGTACTACAAAGCCATTGTGATAAAATCAACATGGTATTGGCAAACAAATAGACCTGAGGATCAATGGAATAGATTAGAAAACCCAGAGGCCTCTGAAAACACACCTAGCCACATTATCTTTCACAAAGGGGCCAAACACGGTTACTGGAAGAAAATAGCCTTTTTAACAAATGACGTTGGAAAAGCTGGCTTTCTACATGTCGAAAACTAAAACTTGACCCAGATCTACACCATTCACTAATCTAAAATCAAAATGGATTAAAGTTCTAAACATTAAAAGAAAAACACTCAATCTTCTGGAATAGAAAGTAGAAAGAACTCTTGAAGACATAGAGGTAGGCAAAGAGTTCATGAACAAACATATATTTGCAAGCAAAACAATTGAAAGAATCAACATCTGTGATCAACTCTTCTTGAGGAGTTTCTGCACGTCAAAAGACATTGTCAACAAACTGAAAAAACAATCCATCCATTTTGAAAAAAATCCTAACTAATAAGCAATCAAAGGTCTGCTATCTAGAATATATGAAGAACTAAGATATATTAGGGCACTCAAATTTAAAGACCCAATCCAGAAATTGGCATTTGAGATGAATACACACTTCTCAGAGGATGAAAATAAAGAAGCAAATAAATATATGAAAAAATGCTCCTCGTCGCTAACCATCCATGAAATGCAAATCAAAACAACACTGAAATACCATCTCACTCCAGAAAGAATGGCTATCATAAGGAAAACAAACAACAAATGTTGGAGAGATTGTGGAGAAAAGGGAACACTTCTCCACTGGTGGTAGGAATGTAGACTGGTACAACCATTGTGGAGGTCAGTGTGGAGACTACTCAAAAGAGTAGGACTGGAAATCTCATTCAAGCTGTCTATCCCCCTACTGGGAATTTCCAGAGGAACTGAAAATGTCATATCATAGTGACATATTGTACCTATGTTTATAGCAGCACAATTTTTGATAGAAAAATCTTAGAAAAAAAACAAGATGTCTGTCACATGAGGAATGGTTGAAAAAGATGTGGTATTTTTATACAATGGAGTATTACTCAGCTCTAAAGAATGGTAACTTGAAGCATTTATGTTGAAGTGGATGCCACTTGAACATATACTCATAAATGAAATAACCAGACACACATGTGCAAATTTTGTATAGTCTCCCTAGTATAAGAAGTCAAAAGAAGAAATACAAATAGAAATGTACAACAATAACTAAAAAGAATTTAGTCAGATAGGGCAAACTGAATGGCATATGCTACAGGGTACTAATCAGCTTTTCTTCTCGATGGTTAACAACCTAAGTTCACATATCAAAAATTGGAGAAATAGAAGGGCCGCAAGGTCAGTTAACATTTTGGCCCTAGCCTGTGAAGGTCAGCAAAGACTCAGGACATAGAGAACCTGTACTGTAACATCATGAAACTCAGTTATACCCTGAATTTTCTGATCAAGGAGATTATTGAGCCATAGAGGAATGTGATCAATGATCTATAGTTTTCCTGGGGAGAGTCACATAGAGAGAAAACTTTCTCTCAGGCTCTCACAGAGAGCAAACTGTCAAGCAATGGCCATGATTCATCCACATGGATGACACAGACAAAGGATCTATAGAGTGAGGTACAAGATTACAAGATAAACCCTGAGGGGACTTGACTTACTTCATCAGAATCAAAAGCTACATCTTTTGGTATATAGGTCTTGATCTATCTCGGTCTTAACCATCCAGCAGAAAAGTATAAAGATGAGGTATATAATGTGGGGCCATAATAATAAGTTGAGCTGTAAATCCCTACAGTCAACAACTTCTTCAGATCACTCACAATTATTGTGGACTGCTAAACTCTGTTTGATTGTGTCGCTGAGTTCCGGCACCTATAATGGTTTAATGACAATGAAGTGCCCATCTTTGACAGGTCTAGACAAAAAAGGGGAATACAAAGGAAGAACCATGATGTATTTGTATAAATAGTATAGTTAGGATAAATATGCAGCGCTTCTGCATAATTCTATGAGAGGCAAGATTTGCACTGATAGTGGTTGGACAGGATATTATATCGGCTTCAATTACTATGGACAACTACTAGAAAGATAACAAGTTAGAAATTATTAATTATTGAAACTGTGCTATAATTCAGCTTTAAAAAATAAGTATAGAGCTATATTCTCTTAATTCATTGATTAGATACATGTGCTCTATTAGTGTCTGTAAGTGAAATATCATGTATGCAACTTGTATGATAGCAATCCATTATGAAAACAATTTGCAATGCATTAATTATTAAGTCTGTCCCATTAATTTGATTTGAAACTGTCTCATTTGTGTTTGTTCTTCAATTAAAAAATAAAAAAGCACTGAACTAGAAAGAAAATAAACTGAAGAAATGAGGAAGAAAAAGGAGACAAAATTATCTGTATACTATTAGTGTCTCTTAAGAAGGCTTGTGCTATTATCAACTGAGAATTATTTTTATTCCTATATCTTGAACTCTGAGTAAGAACTTTGAAGATGAGAATATGCAATGTGTTGACTATTGCTATTTTCCTAGTATTTTGTTATTCTGTTTTACTTTTTCCTATAAAATAAAAAATATTATGGGCTCCCGATGTATACTTCATTTTTATACTTTTATACTTTTCTGCTGGATGGTTAAGACCTAGGTAGATCAAAACTTATATACTAACACATGAACTTTATATTTCCTATGTGGTCATTGAGGTCTTCTCAGGGTTTATCTTGTAGTCCTGTATATTATTCTGTAGTTCCTTTGTCTGTGTCATCCATGTGGATGAGTCACGGCCAATGCTTGACCAGATTGCTCTCTGTGAGAGCCTGAGAAAAAGTTTTCTCTTCATGTGACTCTCTCCAGGCACACAATAGAACTTCAATCTCTTTCCTACATGGCTCCATAATCTCCTTGTTCAGAAAATTTGGAGCTCACCTGAGTCTCATGATATTGCAGTACAGGTTCTCCTGTGTCCTGAGTCTTCGCTGACCTTGAAAGGCTAGGGCCAAAATGTTGGCGGGCCTTGTGGCTCTTCTATTTCTCCAACTCTGACTTGTGGTCTTAGGTTGTTAACCATCCAGAAGAAAAGCTGATTAGTATCCTGCAGCTTATTCCATTCACTTTGCCTTATCTGACTCAATTGATTTTACTTGTTGCACATTTCCTTTTGTATTTCTGCTTTTCGCTTGTTTTACTAGGGAGACTATACGATATTTACACATGTGTGTCTGGTTTATTTCACTTATGAGTATATGTTCAAGTGGCATCCACTTCAGTATAAATGCTTCAAACTTATCATTCTTAATAGCTGAGTAATACTCCATTATATAGAAATACCACATCTTTTTCAACCATT
>PVKA01011678.1:0-60071 GCA_004027165.1 Ctenomys sociabilis | reverse complement strand
TTGGTTTTCTCTTGTTAACCTGTCTTTCATTACTCTAGTCTGTCCCAATTACACATTTGTGGTGGTTGAGGAGAAATTACATTTTCTTTCCAACACGAACTCATCCTCTCAAGAGGATTTATGCCATGACACTCGTTAATGCTAAACCTTCACATAGCTCTGGTTTGCAAGAGTATTTCTTTCATGCCTTTGAAGGTTTTCTGAACTTTCACAACTGTCCACATGCACAGCACAGGACTGATTATTAGATTAGCTTCATTTTTCCAGAGGATCTTATGCTCAAGGGTGGAAAAGAAGCATGAGCAAGGAGAGGAAAAAGATTAACCAAGGAATCAGGGGAAAGCAATGGTAGGAGGGAGCCTGGGCAGCAGCTAGTTGAGTTATGGGGCACAGAGCTGAGGGTGTCCCGAGGGCCAATGTGAATGAACAAGGCCCTAACTGAGGGGAGCTGCCAGGGCAACATCTGCATTTGGTTATTCTCTCTCCTTCTTGGACTAGACCAACATTGTCTAACCAGCAGTGAGACTCCTCTCTGTCTACGTACAGAAGTTGACTCCAGGGCTCCTGCTTCCTCTTTTTCTTCTTCTTTCCTTCAACTCTCCTCCCTGAGTTTTATGTCTCCTCACACTTCCAGCCATCACTGATCACTCTAAGGTGGCCAGCACCATGATGTTTCATAGCACCATATTGTGGGTCACCTACTGAATGCTTAAAAGTCAACCTTACAGGGATGGGGACATAACTTGGCAGTCTAAGTTCCTGCCTGGTAAATAGAAGGATCTGGATTTGATCCCTGGCACTGAATGCCCCAGAAACCCAAGCTCTCCGTGCTGGCCACCAAAACTGGGCATGGTATTATGTGCTAGAGAGGCAGAGACAGGAAGATTATTACAAGTCTGAGTAAATAAATAAATAAATAAATAAATAAATGTGTTCCTTTCCAGTTCAGCTTACCTGAAATCAAACTCATCCACGACCTGAAATGCCCTCTGCATCTCATAACCTTTCAGGGCATGCTAGTGAGCAGGAACCTACTGCTTTTCTGTGTGTGCCTCTCTCTCATGTGGTTCTGCCCCGTGTTGCATACACAGAAAGCACTTGTTGGCCGACCATGAATCAGAGAGTATCTCTCAGACCCATTTCCCCATCTTCCCAAGGGCAGCTCACTGCTCCTCTGCCCTGTTTAGATAGGGACACAACTTGGGGATCATGTCCTCAAACTACATGATCTCTGGAGCCTTCATGGCATGTGCTAGCCTGCTCCGGGCTACTGGCACAGGAACACCTCAAGGGAGGCACAGGAAACCTTTTGGGGTTTACTGCATGGAAGATTTCTTCTTCTTCCACCCTGAAGGGCATATGGCAGTGCCCTCTGGTGCACAGAAGAGAGAGCTGGGTTATTTATTTAATATAAGAGCATTGATTCTCTTGTATCATATTTTCATGGATAGGAATGAATAATGATGCAAATTTTCAGGATACAAAAGGCTTTGTCTGAAAACCTGCAGAAATGAAGCTTCAAGATTCCATCTGAAGCCAAGAAACAAATGCCACTAAATTCTTTGTGAAGCACAGGAGGAAGAAAACGCAAACGTGTTTCTTCAGACAATGAAATGTAAAAGCCTATGTCACATTCTTGATGAGTTTGCATTTGAGTCACATTTGGGTAGCACAAAAGGTGTCTTTAATAGATGACTTTTCCTAATTCATGTTTCAGATAAGAGATGGTGGGATTTGGTTTTTGGTATCAGCCTCACACAGGTTGATCCTGATGAAACTGAATATTCCATGACCAAAAAGGAACAAATGGGGCTGGGAAGATGGCTCAGTGGAATAAGTGCTTTCCGGACAAGCGCAAGAGCCTGAGTTCAATCCCTGGTTCTGCCAAAAAAAAGGAACAAATGATTTCTCCATAGACACTTCATCTTGGCACACTCACACTGTGGTCACCTCCTTTGCTTTATCATCGTTATTATCATTTTATTTTTTGGTGGCATCAGAAATCAAACTCAGGACCTTGTACCTGTCTGGCAAACATTTGGTCCACTGAGCTATCTCCCAACCCAGTCACATCCTTTGAAAACATGCAAATCTGGATACAAGAGCAAAGGCATCAGGCTGGCAAAAGAAACGTAAAGAGCTTATGGAAATGCAAAGGGAATCTGGTGGCCAGGGAAATAAGAAGGAGGGGAGCTGAAGTAAAAGGGACTCAGTTGTGACATGTACATGCACTACCTCTCCATGATGGACATATTTACTATGCATCACAAACACGCACTAATCAAAAAAGACGCAATACATTTGATAAATGTATTTAATAGATATTGCAAGCACATACTAGCAAAAATCCCATGCCATGTAGGCCATTTGATTTATCTTATATTTAAAGTAAAGAAAAATAGAAATACACAAACCAATCAAATATATACATTTTGTATTATCAGTTATACTAAATTAAAGCTAGAAAAAGGAAGAGAAAAATTATGTTCAACCTTACCATCCAAAGACAGTGACTATTACATTAGCTTCTTGTCACTGTGAGAAAATAAATCTTAAAACAGCAAAAGTTTATTCTGTCTCTGATTTCAGTACATGAAAACTTGACCCTGTTGATTTGGACATGTGGTAGCATATTGTGTCTTGGTAAGGGTGTGTAGAAAGGGTTTGTTCTCCTTGGGACAGCTAGAAGCCAAGAAACAGGCAGAAAGGGCCTGGGGTCCCAATATTCCCAAAGAATCTACCAACAGACCCTGTCTCTGGAAGGTTCCACTCACTGCCTGCCAGGCTGGAACCCCGTCTTTCACCTCTGGGCTCTGGGGGAGATTTCCAAACCACAAGGACCAGAAGTATTTGTTTCCCCCTTTCCAGGTTTAGCTCTGCCCTATCCCCAGAGCTGTGAGTTCTGCTCACAGACCACCTGACCACCTGGAACTGCTTGCTGACCTGAAGATGCACCAGGTGTTGAACTGGACTGTGGCTCATTCTGATTAGTTAGTGCTGCTGCTGTAAAGATGTTCACATTCTGCATAACAAAAGTGGAGTCAGTCTTTCTGCACTTGTGCATGTGTGTGTCACTTGCTGGTGCCATAGTTTTTGAAAATGCAGATCATTTTCATAGCTCATAGGCATTTAGTTGTGTTGCTATTCCACAATTTATCCAGTTAGGCAATTTCAATTTGTCCATTTTTGTATTTACTTATCATCCTACTTTATGTTTCCAACCTTTTTCCTTTATTTTTCTGGCTTGCATTTCTACTAGTTTTTTTTTTTTTGGAAAATTATACATTTATCCCTCTTGAGCAGTCAGAATTATTTTTTTTACTGAAGATGCGTGAATCAATTGTTCTCTAACATATTAGGATTTAATTGGTTTCTGCTGATTTTCTTTATGATCCTGTGAGAGTAGAATTTCTGCTTTTATTTCTAAATTCTCAGTTGATGTTTAAGGAACTTGAAGTTTTCAGATACAGTTTTTGGGACACAATTTAAACCTCTTCTTTCTATAACCATGTTTGACATTTACATTGTTTATATATTGACTTAGCAAATTGTTTATTCACTCTGAACTTTCACAACTTTTATTACTCACTGCCATTTCTTTTTTAAGCATCATTATTTGCATATGTTTGATATTTTTAGTCTGGTACTTTCCTCAATAAATGTAAATAATTTTTGGAGAGCAATTTGTAGAAAGAGTGATGAATGTTTTTACCTCTTACAGCAAAGCCATTTCTCTTAATATCAAATATAAATGGCACAAAATTAGTTTTAAATAGTCTTTACTTTCTGTACCCATTCTCCCCACCCAAAATTATTTTCTGGCTTGGTACTTTAACTTGGGTTTTTCCTTAATGAATTATCTTTAAAATAAATCACTTATGATTGAATATGTATAGTTTTCTCTCTTTGACTTTCAAATACAGAGCCAGGACCAGTGTGCATGAATGTGTGTGCATGTGAATGGGTGTGTGCGCGTGCACACACCTGCCCTGCACAATGAACTCACGGAGTTAAGACTCACTTTGCATCTGTTTTCACTATAGCAATCATCCTGTTGTGATTCACCTGTGGGATGATTATTGTCTGCTCCTTCCCTTTTCTCATGTCATTCATGCTGCTCATCTTCCTGGTTGTCCTGTGTTCTGTGTTTCTCTTGTCATACTGACTTGACAAAGGCTCTAACCTGAGTATCCCACTCAGGTTAGTTTTCTGCCTTCTCTATTCTGCAGTTTACCACTTGTCTTGCACATTGGAAAATCTTGTTTTTCACCTGAACATATTCTCATCTTGAAATAAACTTTTCCTTTTACAAAGAGAGTGAAATATCTTGAGTGTGCAGTATAATTCTCAAGGCACAATTTCAAATTTCCCTGCTACAAATCTATATGGCTTGGGGAATTTGACTATACTGCTTCTTTTGGTGAAGTAGATTTTTTATGTCAGGTGAATTTTCACCCTTGAGGATATGAATAGAGCTGGCTAATTATTTATTTTAAAGTATTATGATGACTCTGTTGGCAATTTCACAGATCTCTATTCTTTGCATTTGAGTTTCAGACAAAAAAGAAATGAAAACAGCTTCTATTTTCTATGGCCTTATTTTTGGCAGATGAAAGCTCCAGAAGCTTGAGAAGAGAATGGGAAATCGAGCCAGAAGTGCGTTTTTTCTGAGCTGGAGCTGCACTTGCCTGCCTGTGGTTTCCTGTGTTTCTCTTGGTATCTGGCTGGCATTTGCAGTCTAGGCAGCAGCAAAGAAACGACTGTGTGTCCCTGTCATGTTTCCTGAAGCCCCTGTGTCTTCTCTCCTTCACCCAGTTGACAGATTAGACACAGGAGACGGCCCTCAGACCATTCATATCTCTCTTGCTGTCATTTATAGTTGCACCATTTTGGCCTTGCAGTCAACGTCCAAGAACATGGGAAAGAAGGGGGGGGGTGCATGACGCGCAAGCTGCATTGTTCATAAAACTGAGATTTGTTCTTATGGCCTATCCTTGGCTCCAGCCCCTGCTCTTCTCAGTCTGGGGGCTTGAGAGACTCTGCTGATGGCTTGTCTTCTATAATGAAGAGAGCATCTTGGGTCTGAGGATGCAGCTCAGTGGCAAGCAGCTTGCCTAGCCAAGGAGAGGCCCTGGATTCAATTCTCAGCAACATAAAAAGAAAGAAGAGGAGGATAAAAAGGAAGAAAAGTCCATCTTTTTGCTTCTAGAAATTTCAGCCTGAATATTTCATTTTTCAGTCTGGTGCTTGGCACTATGCCTGTCATATGTTCTGTGACATTCCCGACCTGCATTTGACAGAGCGTCACTTACTCTTATTTTCAAGGGAATTTGCAAAGTTGAAATACATAATTGAAATTCTTAAACCATTTTAGAGGACATTCAGAGAGATGAACAATCATATATAAATGCCTTTTGACCTACAGGACACCAAAATATCTAAATCAATTTGGTAAATTCCCATTATGCTGAGTCTCTGCTAAGTAACCCATTTGTACATACTGTAGATCTGTAGATCTCTTGTATTTTTTTTTCTTGAAAATTAGTATAAAAACAGACAACATTCATGGCTTCCAAGGATCAAAAGACACTTTCTCCTGGGTCCTCAGGGGGTTCAGGTAGAGGTACAAGTACTAGGGCTGGGTTGCCCCTGATACCTGGGGACCTTCCTGTACATTTATAGCTGGCTTGGAATAAGATTGTTTTGCTCTAGCTGTCACGGCCCTCCTTCAGGCACAAGTTGAGCTTTACAGTTTAGAAGTTAAGCGTATTGGGATATTTATTTAAAGGCAGTTGCACTTCCTGAGCTGAGCTGAGCTCACTATGTCACCAAATCCCCAAATGAATATTCGCATTACAGTGGCTCAACCGGCAGGGACACGTCTCCCTACTGATAGCAAATGGTTTCTTCCACAAACCTTTTGACTCCACAAGTTTCCAACCATTAATTCTTAAGGGTTTTTGTAAATCTCACCAGTTTAATATTAAATAGGAAATATGGCCAGGACGGTTACAGCGCTTTGTGAAGTCTGTTTGAAGTGTCCTTTAAAATATTAAATTCAAATAAATGATTGAATCAGAACAAAAGCTATATCTTAAGACAAATTCAGCCAAGTCTCTTTAACCTTTGAGCTTTTGACATAGATTAGAAGCCAGGGCAACACATGCTTTCATAGCAAATTGAAGTGGGATTTTGGAAACAGTTCCTGCAAATACAGGTAACCCATACCTAGGCTTGATCTGCCCTTGCCATTTTGGCGGAGAGATTTCACTGCTCATTGTTTGATAAGAGTGTGAATTTTTTTAAATGCTTATATTCAAAGAAACAAATCCTTGAAAATGCTTGCTTTGGGTGCTATGTTTATTCCTTGTCAATGTCTTCCATATGAAATCTGTTCTGCTTTTAATATCTACCACAGTTGGAGCCTTGAAAAAATCTGTTTTATATCTGCCCTTTGCACTCAGCTTATTTTGTTTTACACTTCCTCAAACTTATCTGTGTGAAAGCATTCTTGCTTCTAGTAAGGCAGTCCTATGGGTAGGGGAGCTGGGGAGATGACACTGCCTTTTGGGTGATCATGGACTTCATGATATTTGAGGCATAAGGCAGGTAGAGTGACTTAACTGACCTCACCAGTTGGGGGAAAAAGTCTAATCCAATCTCAGTGCTGCTTCCTTCTTTTTCCTGAGCACTGTGTGGGCTGGTCCAGCCCCCTTCGGGTCTGCTCGGGTTTGTGCTTGGCTGTGGTGTGTCTCCATCTGCTTCCTCAACACTGTGCAGACTCCTGATCCAGCCTGCCTAAGACAACGACTCCAGAGACCCAAGCCCCTCAGAAGCAGAGGGTGTCATAACTGACCAAGGGGAATGCACAATAAATATGGGCTGTGTGTTCTGAGCATATGGCTGACTTCATGGGGGCAGGAGGCTGTGAGCATTGGGGAGACAGAGACACTGAGTTGACACACCTCTTGACTGAATGCTGCAGGCTGCAAAGGTTTCTGAGAGAACAGGCATGAGATGCCTACTGTCTTGAATTTGCTGAGCACTCTCTTGCCCACTCGGATGAAATAATGCTTTCAGCATAAGGAAGGTCACATGCCTAGCTTGAAAGCCTATCATTGGAGCCTCCTCTTGACATAAACCCAACCCCTGCTCCTCAGCATCTCACCAACACTCTGTTTGGTGGACAAGGGTTTCCCTCCCTCAGAAGGAGACAAATGAAACAACTAGTTGGCACAAGAGAGGTTAGAAATTGTGCGACCTCATAAAGGAAACTTTGAGGTCCAGGTGGACAAACCTTACCAGAAATCCAGGAGTAAGGTGCTTCAGTTGGTGCCACAAACAAAGAGAAATGTCACCTTGTGAGGCACACTCTGGCTCACTGCCAGCCTTCATGGGCACATGTGTGTCTATTCCTGCTTTACTGGTCTAGATTAATGCCAGGACAGGATAGCACTTGGGCCCTTAGCCTCTCTCCTGATGTGTCCTGGCAGAAGGGACCATCTTTCATCCTCATGTCCCTTCTGTTCAGGCCACTAGAGGTCCTCATTGGTTTGCTCAGGACAGAGCAAAAGGCAGTTTCTGAGACAGAACCAGCCAGCCGGAAGAATACTTTGATTGAGTTGTTTCCTTCAACTTTGCGGAGTTTTTGTAAGTTATGCAGAGACTCTGGACCTCAATATTCTTATTTTTGCAACAAGAATCAGGGGTTGTGAGCATTTCATCCACTAAAGATCTCCTATTTGTTGGACATAGCTTTGGTTTCAGTCAGGATTTTGGAAGAACTTGAACATCATAGAGGAGTGTTTGAGAAGCATGGATCCCAGGTGAGGGGAACATGGAGGAAGCAAAAGCTGATGTGGATGGAGGGTGTGTGAATGAGCAGCTTCTGAGCTTGCAGCCTGAGTCCAGAGTGCAGCAGGGATTATGAACCCTCCAGGGGGCTGGGTTATGGATACACTGGGTCCTAACCCACCAGGGATTAGGACTGTCTTTGAAGGTAATGTGGCTTCCCACCCCACAGAGAGGGCCCTGGACAGAACTAGGATATGCATGGAGCACAGTTAAAGTAGGTGGGTCTGAGATCCAAAGAGCTGCCACTGAGATCAGATGGGAAACAGAGACGTGATGCAGACGCCTGGTTGAACACTGATACACAAGCTGTATGGAGTTGCTCCCTGACCTCACGAAGGATTTCTGCTAAGTCTGTCATAAACAGAAAAAATATTATTACTTGAAAGTGCATTTAAAATGCCTCAACTAGCAAATGTCATGTCTTAGCCGAGGCTACCTTAAATTTGCCAAGAGCACTTACATTATTAGAGTTGTAATTGGCACTGAGCATCCCTTGTAGTCCGCTGATATGGTATTAAAAATACCAGAGTGGTTTTGTGGCTGTGCTTTCACACAGTCTTAAAGTTGAAAAATTGGAATTTGAAACAATGTAAGTCAGGGACTACGGGTCTTTGTATATACATATACAAAGATATATTCCACGCAGATGTTGTGAAGGTATAATATCTTCCTCCCAGGGTGAGGAGAGCATCTAATATGATAGTGTTGATCATGATTGATACAAGGCACATTTTAAAAATAAAATTTGGCAGTTGTTTAGAGTAGGAGGGTGACTCACATATAGCCAGTGCTGAAGAATAGCGTCCTCCAAGGGGAACTCTTGAATTTGAGGTGAAGAGGAAGAGAAAAAAAAAAAAAAAAAAAAAAAAAAAAAAAAAAACAGACCATCCACCAGCAATGAACTCTGGGAACAATTCAACAAATCCCCCACGTTCTAAAACTGCCCTCAGTGGAGGAGGCCATTAGATGAACGGATGTCATTTGCAGGATTTCTCTTTGCTTATCATTGGAGGTGCAGAATCTTAGATATTTTTGATGTAATTAATGGCAATTGCCACCAGACTGATAGCCCTTGTACACCTAGCACTACATTTGTGTTTGCATGTGCAAAAGCTTTAGACTATAGTCATGACTACACTCCACACAGAAACACTTTTTACAACCTAAATAAATAATTTATTGCCAGGAGGACTGTGACAAGGGACAATATTTCTAGAGCTCATAAGAGAAATTGATTTATCTGACCTCCCTTGGAGCAGCATAGTTGAGATTGTCCCTGGTGCCAGAGGTAGCAGGAGTAGTTTCTGTAAGTAATGCTTGGAAAAGAACCACCCAGAGGGCCAGGAGAAGCACCCTGCGAGGCAAGGGAAACATTTAACTCCAGCTCCATTTTAGGGGTTCGGGAGGATTAACATCTGAAATATAACCCCAAACATCACTTTATTTTTTAAAATCTGTTAAATTTTTTATCTCAATTACTAAGGTTTTCCCATCTCTTTAAAATTTTCTCTTTTAATTTTCTGATTTTAATTTGAAAAATAATAATTGTATATATTTATGGAGTGTAACATTGTATTTTGACACATTTTCACTTTAGAATGGTTCAGTGAAGCTACTTAACAAATCCATCACTTCATATACTTATCAAATTTATGTTTTTGCTGTGTGAACATTTTGAAAACTTTATTACATTGTGCAGTAGACCACAAAATAACTCATCTCTCTTCACTAACATTGCGGTCCCATAACGTTGAACCAACCTGCATCCTTTCCCCCAACACGACCTCTGGAAAACACCATTCTCTACTTCTACAAGTTTAATATTTTAGATTGCACATATGAGAGAGATCATGCAGTAATAAATCTTTCCATTCCTGGGTTCTCTGGCTTGGCATAACGTTGCTACAGCTTATCAATGTTGTTATTGTAAATAGCAGTAGTTCCTTCATTTTAAAGACCCAATACATCTCAGCACTTGGGAGGCTGAGGCAGAAAGATTGTTGAGTTTGAGGCCAAACTGGATTACTGAACTATACAGTGAGATTCTGTCTCAAAAATCAAAAAAATAAATATTGATATGTTTTTGTAGTTTTGAGACAGGATCTCATTGTACAATTCAGTAGCCCAGTTTGGCCTCAAAAAGGGGATACAAATGAAGAACCATTTTGTATCTGTATATACAAAATAGGATAGATATAAGCTACTTTCTCTTAATTCATCGAGATGAAAGATTTGTACTAATAGTGTTTGGACAGGATATCATGTCTGCATCTTGTACTATGAATAACTATTTCAAAGACAACAATATGCAATGTATTAATTATTAAAACTGTCTCATTGCTGTTTCTCAATAAAATTATGAGAAAAATACAAAAAAAACCCCAAAATCACAACAACAACAAAGACCAAATAGCACTCCTTATTACACATCTCACATTCACTATATGCACACACTGTTGATGAACACATAGAATTGATAGCATAGAAAGGCAAAGGACTACAAGACATTACTGCGAACAATTACATGCAACAAATTGGGTAACCAAATCCCCCTCAATTTTATAATGAAGCAAAATTCACTGCCCTCTCCCTTTTCTTGACTCTGCCACCAGGTAAACCCCATGGCTGTCTAAATGTTGTAGGAACACAGGGATGTTCCTACATTTCTCCCATTTCCATGCACTTATTTATCTAGGAATAAAGCAATTCATTTCTAAATGGAAAAGTTAGATGAGTGTTTTTTTTTTTCATACCACTGAGTAAATGACTAATATCAATTCTTTCTAAAGATCAACTTTAGGATAAAAATAATAAGCAAAGAATCCATGTGCTCTGAATGGGAGAGGATGAGAAGGAATGACTAGGAACAAATCACAAAGACATATTTGCTAGTCTAGATCATTTTCAAATTGTGGAAGTGGTGGATCCAGAGCTCTGCAAAATGGGACTGCCACTGTTGTGTGGGCCATATGCAACTGGGGACCCTTGACCTATTAGGGAGTTATATCCTGTTTTAAGTGGAAAATAGCTTGTGTTGAAAATTCACATGGTGCCAGGGGTGCAGATGAGTGGCACTGTGCCTGCCTGGCAAACTTGAGGTCCTGAGTTTGATTTCTGGTTCCAAAGATACAGTCCAACGCACTTGGTGCATCTGTCCTACCAGCACTACAGTGTAGCCACAGCACACTGTAGGGTATCGTTCGTTTCTTTGGACGTCTTGTGGCTGGGACCTTGAGCTCGCTATTAGTGTCCAGCATCTCAAGAAGCAATCATAGCTCATGTCACTAGCATAGGGGAACATCAAACTTCAAAGTGCTGTTTCTGTTGAGTGTTTATCATTTTTGTAGCACTGATGGGTCCAAAAGTGTAAATTGAGTCATCATGGAGGAAAGGCCCTTCGGTGTACGCAACCCTCTTCTTGGGGAAAGTGAAATGGGCCTGACTTTGTATTTCCATCATAATATGGCTCATTTTAATGGGCAAGAATAAAAAAAAAATTAGAGTTCGTGGTGAACATCTGTGCATGGTTATCCTGGTTGTGCTTAGAAATTAGAAATCCTCTCACCATTTTGAAATTGCAATACTGCCTTCAAGCAAGATCTGTCAATCTCATTTTTTTTTCTCCAAAAGGCATGCCAGAACTCATCTTTGAATGCTAGGTTTCTGGAAGACATTTTCTTTTTAAAATTAATTAATTAGTTAATTTGGTACAGGATCTCACTACACAGCTCAGATTCACAGTGACCCCTCTGTCTCAGCTTCCCCAGGGCTGGGATTACTGGTGTGCCTGGGTTATCCCGACCTGCATGGCATGTGATAGCAGGGACTGAACACTGGTCCTTGTGCTTGCCAGGCAGGCGTTTAGATGGCCCAGCTTTCTCCCCAACCCTGAAAGATATTATCTAATAAAACAATGCTTATATATTTTTTAAAATTAAGTTGGTGATATCTCTCTCCTAAAAAATGGCGAAAACCCTCATGTCTTTGCCCTAATCTGTTGATCAAATGAATATTTACAAGAACACAAGTGTATGCTGCTTCACCAATGTAAATCAGTAATTTTATGGACAATGCAATGGACTTTTTGTTAAGAGAAATTCTTCATCATTCCTGTAGCCCCTAACATAATCCCCAGTGTCTAATATGGACAAGGGCAGAGAACTTTGACAGAAAAACCCAAGCTCAGCCTTTACCTCAAGATTGAAGCCCATTTGAATTCTGAGAATAAGGAGCTGACAAAGATAATTTTCATAGATTAACATTTTTCACCTGGGTTTTATATTTCTGGAAGAAATATACACTGCATTGGTTATGCATTGATCAAACTTTTATTGTGCCAGCTGTACTTCATAGACCTGAAAAAGTGATTCAAGCAAAACAAAAGAGAACATAAAAGCACAACTATAATGGTTTTAAATCCCAAAGAGGCAATTACAAGTTTGATTCCAGTGATGCAGCTGGACTCTGCCGGAAAACTAAACACCTTATCCATATTAAGCAGTTATGAAAGCTAAGGCTCAGGTTGTAAATAATAAATTTGCACTGCAGTCATATTTGTAAAGTACATCCCTTTTAATAAGTGGAAAGAACATGGCAATAAATTTCACACTAATTTTTGTGCAGGAGAGAATTTTACAAAGTTCAGATACATTAAGACAGGTAAAAAAATGAGGTTAGAAATAACTAATTGTTGGGATAACACAAATGACAAAAGATGAGAATAATGCGCACGGATTGGGTAGTAAGTGTAAGCACTAGGAGCTGAACTCAGCCTAATGCAGCTTTTTATATGCATGATGTTTCTCTGTCTCTTTAAAAGAAAAATGAAAGTAAATGGGGCATTGTATTTCCAAATTAATTGACAAAAGCCCAGGACAAGGCACTTCTAGAACTAATTATTGCATGGTTTTAGATATCTTTCTCTTCCCCAATTTTTCGACACAGGAATTGAGAAGGTTAAAGTATTTATACAGGATCCATCCAGCAATAAGCAGGCAGGTTGGGGCTTTTCCAAGCTCCCCTCTGAGTGCTCCAAATATGCTTATTAATTCATTAATCTGCCAAATGCTTAGTGTCTCTTACATGTCAGGCATCAGAGCAGCAGAGATCAGAAGGCAGCCTCCAGCCTCAAGGCACCACGGCTTAATGGAAAAAATAAATGGGCACACAGGTAATCCCACCAAAAACGTAATTGTTCAGTGGAGAAATCCAGTGTCAGAGGAAAAGGCTCTTTGTCTTAGGAGAAAGACTCAGACAAAGCCTTGCTAGAAGAATTTAAAAATATTTTTCTCTAGATTTTGCTGTTGTAACAAATTACTAAGGATGGTACAACACTTAGCCCTTTAACAAATATTGAGCCCAAATCTTACCAAGAAGAGTCTGATGTATACACATAGAGCTGAATTCCACCTCATGCACAACATAAAGGTGGATGTAAGAATTAAATATAAAAGGCAAAAACTAAATATTTAGGAGAGACAAAGATAATGTTTTGTAAAGTAGGAGTAAGATGAATATCCTTGTTTAATTGTCAAAAACTGTGAGAATTAAAAAAAAACCTATAGACTTTTTTGATATTAAAAGTTTGAAAAACTGTGAGAAGACAACCCATGGATGGGAGAGAACATTTTCAAATTTTATAACTAATACAAGATTAATACACAGCCTATATGATGTTTACAATTTCATAACAAGATTAACCTAGAAAAACAGGTAAGGAAATTAAAAAAGCAAATAGCCATAGGAGAAGACAGACGCTCAACTCTTTTGGCAATCAGAAAAATCAGAACAAAACTAGTATTTATACAGGATCCATCCAGCAGTAAACAGGTAGGTTGGTGGAAAGACAGGTAGGATGCCACTACAAATGACTGACAGAGGTGTGGAGAAGCAGGGGTTCTCTTCAGGGTTGTAAGTTGGCTTGTCAACCTTGAAAAACAACATGGCAACCCTTAGCAAGGTGCAAGATTGCAGACTTCATGACCTGGAATTTCACTTATGGACGCAGGAGACATGTGAAAGAAGGACACGCTGTGGCTGTGAAAGAGCCAAGCTACCCACTTGTGGGAGAGTGGATGAGTCGGTCATTGCTATTCAGGCAATGAAATGCTATAGGTCAGTGGGAACTATTGAGCATGGGGGGTTGGGGAGGGCCACTTGGACAGCGCTCCTGGAGGTAGTACCTGAAGTCCCCACTTTGGCTGAGCCTCATTCCGTTTCCACATAGTTTCCATATACAGAGCTGGCCAGGGCTTTTCCTTTTCCCTTCAGTTGGCTTCAAGCAATGCGTATCAGTCCAGCCAAGGTGCTGATGTGCAGTCTTTGAAGATGACCAGGATGAGGTGGAGTGGAGAGCCAGTGCTCCGTGCCATAGCAGGGATCGAGCCTCAGGATAGAGGCTGTGACTTCTTGAGGCTTGAAAGATTGCACAGCATAGCTGAATCATCCACCTCAGAACATTGCATACTCTCTCAGTGTGTCCTGCAGATTGTTGTTTCTGCATACCCTTCTCCACATAGTTCAGGGGTGATTTTAGGCCTGCTACCTAGCCCAGCTCATGGCACTCACACACTTCCTGCCATTCCCTCAGTCACTCGCCTCAAATCACTCTTTCCTTTTTAAAAGTCTTTTGTTTATTTGGCACAGGGTCCTGCTATGGATTTCAGACTCATAGTGATCCTCCTGTCTCAGTCTCCGTAGCTCTGGTATTATAGGTGCATGCCACCATGCCAGGTTTCCATTGTCAGCTCCACACACGTGGAGTTCTGGGGCCAATTCCAAATGCAGTGCCAGGGATTGAACTCAGGTTCTTGTGCTTGCCAGGCCGGTGCGCAGGCTGCTGACCTACCTCCCCAGCTCCAAGCCACTCCTTTCTTGATGAATTAATAAAACCTAGTTTCGATCCTAGTTGGAGGCCTTTGTTCCAGATAGCCATCATTGTGGCTGGACTTCAGACTCCTAGGCTCCCCACCACTGCAAATACATCTCAGAGTATTTATCCTCATTAGGGGTTACACTGAAAGTGGCAGATTGGAATGAACTCACTAGAATTCCAGTAACTTTTCCCTGGGTTACAAAAATAAAATTTCTGGGCCATGAGGAAGATTGAAAAGGGGGAAATGATTAAAGTGAAAAAGTGAAGTGTGAATGTTTCATGGAAGCTGATCCCAGAACAGCTTACAGATTTTTTTCACACTGAGATGGCTACGGCTCATCCCAAGAAGGAGGAAAAACCAGAGCTCCACCTTGCAGAGACTCCCACTTCAAAGTCTTTCCTGCCCTCCCATCTAGAAAACCCCACTTACTGTCTTGTTGAAGAAGGAAAAAAGAACACTTGGAAAGGGAAGAGGTCATCCACATAGAATGGATATTCTGAGCCTGTACCACTGAGCTGAGGAATGGAAGGTGTGTGCTGACACTCCATGTGAGTGGTCAGCCTAAACATTAATTTGGAATAGGACAAAATAGTGAAAATTTTAGTCAGTAACTCAGTTTACTATTCATAAATACTCACTTAAAGAAATTCTGAACTTGGGCAGACGACATAGCTCAGTAGACTAAGTGCTTGCTTAGGCAAACACAGGGACTTGGATTTGATCCCTGACACTGCATGCCATGCTGGCCCTGCCCCTGAGTGCACTAAGCTGGCCACCAAGTCCTGGCATGGTATCCCACACCTTTAGTCCCAACAATGGGAAGGCTGAAAACAGGAGGATCACTATGAGTATAAGCTGCATAGTGAGACGCTGTACCAAATACATTAATTTTTAAAAAATGCTAAACTCTTCAGAAGGACCCAGGAGAATGAAGTCATGGAGACAAAAAAGCGTGTCTACATAAAAATCATTACATAAGCACAACTGTAACACCAGGTGCTAAGTGGGAAATGAAATGGTTTAAAACAGATCCGAACCACCTCCATGATTTGCATCACTAAGCTCCACAAGCACTCCTGTGCTCCTAGGTGGGGCTGTGGGGAGATGGGTGGATCATGTGACACCCACCAGTAAGTTATTCCACTGGTGAGCTTACAGCTCAGTGCAGCCTGAGAAGCTGGGTGGGTCACCACGTGTCATCTGCAGGGTTGATCTCTCTCCCTTCTCCCTTGATCTCCCTGTGTCTTCTTCCTACCACCATGCTCACGGTGTTTCTCCACAGCCTTGCTGCTCTGCTGTGCTGCTCTGCCTTGGAGCCGGTGGACTGTAGACGGAAGCCACATTTTGTTCTATCAACCTTTTAGAGAAGAGAAAGCCCCTGTGTTATCCAATTATTTCAGAAAATAAAGCAAAAGGCAAAGTGACCCATCTGCTTACAAGAGTCTATAATACTCCTGAGGCAGTAGGCTTAAATCTATGTAATCCACGATAGGTTAGACTGGGGAGATAGATAGCTCAGTGGCCTAAGCACTTGCCTGGCAAGGGCAAGGACCCAGATTCCATGTTCCGTACTGCATGCTGAGCCAGCCTGGGTTCATCATGCTGACCCCAAAACCGGGGGTAGTGGTGCACACCTGTAATCCCAGTGCAGCTGAGGCTGAGACAAAAGGGTCACCATGAGTCTGAGCTGCATAAAGAGACCCTGTGCTAAACACATAAATAAATAAAAGGTTAAAAATAAATAAATAAAATAATAGCAAAATACATAAAAAAGATGGAAATGAAGCTAACCAGGGCAAAACTATGTTAATGTGGTTGCCGAACCATTTCACTATATTTATATAAAGCATTCACCATGGAGAAGGAAGCTATCTATGCTATGAACCTAGAGGCACAGTATGCTTTGCTTTGTGGCTGCAAACCACAGCTTGATTGCACATGCTAATCCAGATCCCTTTCTGAGCACTCAGATTTGGGGATTTGTGGACAGCTGGGAACAGAACCTAAGTATATGTAAGAACATCACCCGAGAGGGGGCTGAGAATCAGGGGGAGTTCAGAGAAGTGGAACTGATTTGCTTTAGAATGTCCCCTTGTGTGGCCTTCCCCTGTAGGCCCAGACTCTGCAAAGCCAGATGAATTTCCTTATGTATCTGACAACCATTGACACAGCCTTTGATAGTGATTTCCAGTCTTTTTTTTTACAAGTCCAGATACCCTCTTATATTTGTCTAGGTGCTTTGGAAGATCTCTCAGACTGCTCTTCACTGTTATGCTGAGAATCATCAGGGTCATGGAATTAAAATTCACAATTATTTCCACTCCATAATGACATTTCATTTCCTATGGCCATGTTCTATGCAACTAATTGTCTTGTAAAACAAAATATTTTTTAAAAAGCATTTTTGACATGAATGTGTACTCTTGATTTTTGAAAATACACATTATATGTCGTGGGTGTGTACACAACGAGTGAATGCAGATGTTTGGGAGTTTCCAGACAACAATATCACTTGTCCCTACTGCTGTCAAAGTCACTGTTTGCATGAAGCATTTGTCTTTTCTGACCTCCAGTGATTGAAAGCTAGCACTGTATATAAGAAATCACTATGGGTGCCACAAGGTCTGGGGCACAATAAATTGTTTTATTCACATGCCTTTCAAATGGAAAGTAGTGACTTTAAACCCAAAGAGACAACAGTCACCTGTCTTGCTGGGGTGGAGCCCTTTATGGTTTGTGTCACTCCTGAGTACTCTGCCTAGTCATCAAGAGCTGATTCTCAATTATAGAAGACCTGATTATAAATCCTGACTCTGAAGTACATGCTGGCTGGGAGATGTTGAAGCCCTGAGTTTCTCTGAGCCTCATTTCTCTTTACATGGAAAGTTGGGATAATACCTCTCCCAAAGGGCATCTGAGTTAGTAACATAATTCTTATGAAACCCTACATTGACGAGCAGTAAGGTCAAAATCAAGTAGTTATTCTTGTTCAGAGACTAACTCCAAAAGCCTTTATGGAGTCCTTGCTTGGAAGGAAGAAGGGTAGATGAGGTTGGTTTGAGGTCAAGACTCGTGTGTGAGTCTATAGCACAGTGATGTCACGCACACTGTCCTGAAGCCCAAGGCCTGGGACTGCTTCCCCAGTCACAAGAGTATAATAAAGATCAAGTCAAAACCAACACATGGTTGTACTAAGGTCGCTCACGTGCTGTGAGGAAAGGGATGATGTGCTCAGGGGACCTGCGGAAAGCAAGCTTCAGGAGTCCAAGTGCTGCCTGCAGCAGATGTGATGACAGGTTCGGGGACTGGTTAGACGGACTCACCCAAGAGTGAGTGCGGGGGTCTTCCAAGGCAGTGACCAAGCTTCCATGACCGTGACTGCGGCCACTGTGCTCCTTCCCAGGCTGGTCCAGCTGTGTGATCCAAAGCTGCTTGTTGCATCCAGAGTGACAGACACATCATGAACTCTGCATTTCAGATGTAAATCCAGTTCTTCCCTAGAGGGCTTCCCATATGTCTCCCTACTTCCACAAAGTATTTATCTGCCTCTCGGTTTTGTTCCATGGACTATGAATAACCACCTATCATGAAGTGAGTTTGATTCCATTAGTGATCAGAATTATGGGAAGAATAAAGTTCACAAACGAAGGTGCTACTGTACCTGGATTTTTATTATTTGGTTTTGGTCAAACATTGCAGTGTATAGAATGTGGTAGCCTATATTCATAGTGTTCACACTTTCTCATTTTTTTCCTAGTATCATTTTTCTCTCCCATTCCCTAAACTTTTCCGTGGACCTCTTTTTTTGCATAGCCTTTTTTATAGAGTTCCAACAGTCTCTATATTTCACCACCCCGTACTTTCCTTTATGATGGTGACTTGGGAGAGCTAACAAACTCATGATCTCATCTGAGGCAGGCAGGCTAGAGTATCGCCTGTTCTCTTCTCTTCTCTTTTTCACTAGTAAAATCTTGGAAATCTTTCTGGCTCTTATTTTTAAGTGTGTTTCCCAAAGTAGTTCTAGAATTTTTCCCATGTAATTAAGTTGGTCTAAATTAAAACGGTGAGTATGTTTTAAAAAGTATCTTCAGTGCTTTTTAATACCCAATGATGACCTTAGCAGCATCTGTGATAGAAGGTGAGATTTGGTGTACCAATAGTGACCACTGCTGTAGCCTGTACACAGATGTCCCATCAAAGCCTCATGAGGTGATAGGTGAGGAGTTTAAAGGTGGGTGCACTAGGATGTGTGCACATGGGTTAAGGGTACGATGCTGGGGTTAAGGTTGTGGACAGTGGAAGCCCTGTCCCAGATATGGATGGCACCAATCAATGGGCTTGTAGCCTGGGTAGAATATAAAGGAGGGAGGATGTAAGGAAGGGGAGGAGGGATGGAGGAGTGAAGGAGGGAGAAGACAAGGAAGGAGGGGGGGGGGCTTGCTGCTCTTCTTTCTGCTTGCTGCCTCCTGCCTGCCATGCCATGAACTGCTTCCCACTATGGGCTGAAACCTTTACAGATTACAAACTGAAATCTCCTTTAACTTGTTCATGATTGGGTATTTTGTCCCAGCAACAAGAAATGTAACAAGACAACAACTAAAAGCAGCACTTTAGAAAACTGGGAATTCTCCTTGCTTTCAAATCCAAAATAAAGTTTTCAGCTCTTCTGGAAAAATACCCACCCATATTTATATCAGCACAATTTGTGGTAGCTAAATCTTGGAAACAATCCAAATGCCCATCAACTGAAGAATGGATAAAATAATGTGGTATTTTTTACAAAATGGAGTATTACTCAGCTATAAAAATGATAAACTAAAGACTTTCATAGGTAAATCGATGCAACTGGACATGATTATCTCAAGTGAAATAAGTCAGACCTGCATATATAAGTTATATTTTCTCTATAAGTGTAAGAATCTGAAAGAGTAAATACCACCTGAAAAGCACAGTGGATGCTGTGAAAGGGAACAGACCTATTCAAAGGGAAGGAAAAACTGGGGTGAGGGAAAGGAGAAAAGAAAGAAGAAAAGGAAAAATATATTTGTATGCACAATATAGCTTGGATAATTGTTCTGCTGATTTTTGAAAGAAGTTAATGCTTAAATTTTTCCCCTTTTTATTTCATTTTTTGATTTTTTGGCAGAACCAGGGATCAAACTCAGGTCCTTGCGCTTGCCAGGGAAGCACTTATTCCACTGAGCCATCTCCCCTGCCCCGCCTTTTTAATTTTTTATGATTTTTTTTTACCACTTATATCTGAACAACTAATTTGAAGACAACAATATATAATATAACATCCATTATTAAATTCTTATTTTATTTAGTGAAATGCTGTATTATTTCTGTTCTTTTTTTTTTTTTTTTTTTTTGTGGAACCAGGGATTGAACTCAGACCCTTGCACTTGCCAGTGAAGTGCTTATTCCACTGAGCCATCTCCCGGCCCCTCATTTCTGTATTCTTATTACTATTTTTTTTATTCTCTTTTTAAAATAACTTGAAAATCCAAATGAAGTTAGGATTAAACAGTCTACTGATTAATTAGTAACTTGTTATTTAAAATCAATAAAATAACATATAAAAAAAAGACAGCAAAAAGTAATAAAAGGAAACCAAGAAGGAAAGAAAAAACTGTAATTACTATTATTGTTGTTGCTTCTGTTATTTTTTTGGTGTGTGTGTTGCTGGGGGTTTAACTCAGGGCCTTGCATATGCTACAGAAGTTTTCTGCCACTGAGCTATAGCCTCAGTCCTATTATTATTTTTCATTGACAAAGCATAATTATATGTTTGTGGGTTACAAGATGATGTTTTGATATGCTTCTAATGTGGCATAATTAAATGAAGTTAATTAACATGTATTACCTCCTGCATGTCCTATCATTTTTTCTTTATTAAAATTTATTTATTTATTTGGTGCAGGGACTCATTATGCAGCTTGAACTTATAGTGATCCTCCTGTCTCAGCCTCCCCTGCACTGGGATTACAGGGGTGCACCACCACACCCAGTCTGGGGGACAGCATGGTGTGCTCAGTGTTCACAGCCAGCACAGCATAGAGTACTGGTATCAAGCCCAGGTCCTTGTGCTTGCTAGTCAGGTTGCTTAGACTGCTGAGCTATCTCCCCAGTCCCCAGTTCTATCATTTTTTTTTCTGTTGAGACATTTAAAGTTTACTCTAATCAATTTTAAAATATTTACATTATTGTTGTTGTTGTCATTATTTTTGAAAATAATAGAGTAAAATCCCAACTCTGCAATAGGTTTCAAAACTTACTCCACTTAAGCAAAACTTTGTGTCCTTGGACAGTCTTACTTTCTTTTTTTTTTTTTTTTTTTTTTTTTTTTTTTTTTTGAGACAGGGTCTCGCTATGCAGTTCAGGCTGGCTTTAAGCTCACTTTGTAGCTCAGGCTGGTCTCGAACTCACAACAATCCACCTGCCTCAGCCTCCCAAGTGCTGGGATTACAGGCATGCGCCACCACGCCCGGCTCAGTCTTACTTTCTATACTGCTTGTACCTAAAAGCAATAAGCTGAACTACTTGAGATACACTAGAGATAACCTTACTTCTCAGTTTTCCTTTATACTAGTATTTTCTGTCTTCTCAAGGTGTCTTTTTAAAATGTATTTAGTATAGGGTCTATAGGGTCTCACTACACAGGTTGGAATCACAGTGATTCTTCTGTTTCCAGCCTTCTTAGCACTGGGATTACTGGTGCACCCAGCCTCAATTGCTGTCTCAGTACATCCCAGCAGTGGGGCCAGCATGGAATGTCGGGGATCAAACCTTGGTGTCTGCACCTGCCTAAGTAGGTGCTTTAGTCTGCTGAGCTATCAGGCTGGCCCTTTCAAGGTGTCTTTTGACATTATTACAGAAATAGAAGGTTAAAAAACAACTTGGGCATGCAGTGCATTTAGGAATGTGCTAGAAAATAGCTCAGAAAAATAGTTATCATGGATCACAGCTCTATAAAGGAATGTGAAAACACTACTTTGTGAAAATGATGCAGTAACTGAGAGCTGCTGATGACGGGGATTTTTTTTTCTGAACAATGAGGGTGCTTGTTTATCTGTTTACTTTTGTTTACCTATAGGAAGACTAGCAATTATTTATCAAATTCATAATGTCTAATTAAGAAATCACAGAGTAATACCACATAGTAATCAGTCTTTAAAAGCAAATTTCCCCTGATTAGACAACCAAACTACCTGGCATAAATGCATAACACACTGTGAGAGAGTTGATTAAACCAGTTGCCCAAAAGAACTTCATTCAGATAATAACTCGGTTTCATGCATTTTTAGCACAGATTTATAAAAGTCCCTATTTTAGCCAAAGCAGAGATAGGATTGCTGTCCTACTTTCATTTTCTCAAAGAAGTGATTATCTTTGTCATAATACATACACACATATATTTTAGGGAAGGGTCTCCAGGGTGTTCAGGGTCTCACTACTAGTTTGGAGTTGTAGTGATCTGCCTGTTTACAGCCTCCCAAGAGCTGGGATTACAGATGTGCACCACCATGCCCAGTTTCCATTGCCATCTCAGGGCACCCTGTGGGTGGGGCCATCAGGGCAGGCTTGGGGATCAAACCTCTGGCTCCTGCATCTGCCTAGGCAGGCACTTTAATACACATAGTTATTTGGCTGGCCATTGATAACTTTTGATAGAACAATTTCTGCACTCCGTTACTAGGCAGCACATTAATTTTTCCCAGGGAATAGTCTGATTATGCTGTAGCAAAATATGAGAAGTCAAGATATTCTTCTCTTCTTCTGTTCCCTCTTTCTTTTTCTTTGAAGGTGATTTTCACAAATATTGCTTGCAAGACTTTGTCACAAAAGCTGAGCTAGATTCCAGAATTCTCATCTTGTTTCTCACTCCCCGTAAAACAAAGTGTCCCTCACTATTTCTTTTTCTTTTTTTTTTGTGCTTTTTATTATTATTTTTAAAGAATACAAAATAATGATAGAAGAAAACAGCATTATACAGAGCACAAGATTTCACTAAATGAAGTAATAGGAATCCAACAATGGTTGCTGTATTACATGATGCTATGTGCAAATTAATTTTTCAGATTAACATATATAAACATGTAAGTTTTGTTTAAAAAAACAATAACTAAGATGTTATAAGAAATTCAAGAAAGGCAAAAATCAGAGTAAAAACAAAAATTGTACACATTAACTGCTCCTTTCTTTTTTATATATTCATATAATTAGAGTTCCCAAAGTAGAGAGGAGTAGGCAATAAATATTTAAAGATTTAAAATTTATGAATTTAGTTCAACATAAATTGGTTAAAGCATGTACATAAAAATATTAGCTATGGAAGAACAAAATTAAATAGCATCTTATTCCACATTAGAAAGGAAAAAAAAGGACCAAGTATGTAAAAAACTAAAGTAATTAAAGGACTGAAAGAAAAAAAAATGTATCCTCTTTGACTTTTATACTTAGCAAACATATCTTTGAAAACTAAAAGTAAAATATTTTCTAGTTATACAAACTTGAAATATTTTAACATCTCCAGATGTAGTGTATAGGAAATAACAAGGGCATAATTCGAAAGGCAAGAGAAGTTGTAGTATGCTCCTGGATGAACAATAGAGAGCTCTCAAAGTGATAGTTATGCAGAACTACATAAAATATATTAGATGACCCCTTATTTAAAAGGTTATAATAGATTTCTATGAAACAGCACCAATCTTATATTGGATTATACACATATTTCTTCATATATATGAGTGTGTATGTGTGTATAAAGGACAGAGAAGAAGTAATATAAAGTTAACAGAAAATAGAAATATACATTTTAAAGTTTCTAATACTAGGAGAAAATATCATATGATGTCTTAGATAAATTGTAATTCAAAGATATAGTATAAATCTTGAAACAAAAATTAAGATTAAGCAATATTCAGAAAGTTAAACACTAATTAATTTAAAATTAAATGTTTCAAAACAATTGAACTAAGAAAAAGTTTTCATGATAGTAAAGAAATATTAAGAGTAAAACATAAGATAAATGCTGGAATGACAAATGACCATCACTTCTGACAGTTTGGGGATAGGATGTTGCACAAAGCTCTAATGTGTTGTGGACATGGATAATGACCATGACACACACTGGTGGCCAGGTGTCACTTGTGGGACTAAGATAGAGCTATTTCCTTGAAATCTACCCTGTAGTCCCATATGGAATCTTGACCTATAGGATGCAAGAGAAGTCCATTTGTAGAGTGTGCTGATGATAACACTTTGCTGCTGTTTACAAAAGAACAACTGAAAGACTACTACTGTATACCTCTTATTCTCCTGTGTTTCTTTGCACTATTTGGTGGGTTCTTTCCATTTTCATTAATGTGGTTGTGATCATTTTGCTCCCTCTCTAGAACATTATTTAGTAGTCTGTGTAGGCTTGTCTTTGTCATCATGAAATTCTTTAGTTGTTCTTTGTAATGGAAGTATTTCAGTTCTCCATTAAACTTGAAAGAGAGTTTTGCAGAGTATATCAGTCTGGGTTGCAATTTGTTTTCTTGCAACACTTGAAGTACTTTACTCCATGCTCTTCTTGACTTGATAGTTTGTGAAGAGAAATCTGCCGCTATCCTGATGGGTTTTCCTTTAAATGTGATCTGATTCTCTTATTTAGTGGCTTTTAGTATACTGTTCTGGTCCTGAATTTCTGGGATCTTGATTATGATATGTCTGGGAGTGGTTTAATTGGGTTGATGTTATTTGGAGTTCTATATGCTTCAGTTACTGAATGTCAAATTGTTGCCCCATATTTGGGAAGTTTTCTGTTATTACTTCTGCCCATGTTCTTTTTATATCATTTGTATGGACTCCTTCCTTCTCATTGATGCCTATGAGTCTCACATTGTTCATCTTTGCATCATCTTGTAGGTGTTGAATTAATTTTTCCTGCATCCTAGTTGTTTTAAAGAGATCTTTGCTTACTTTTTCATAGCTGCAATGATGTCTTTAAGGCCAAAAAGTCTATTTTCACTTTGACTCAAACGGACTTGCCAGCTTGTGATTGAGGTTTTAATTTCCTGTATATCATTGTGGATCTGTTTCATACATTCTATTTCTTTCCTATATTGCTTATTTAGAGTTTCCATCATTTCTATATTTTGCTCTATCTTTTTATCAGTATATTCTTTAGAAGCACTTAGTACTTCTTTGATTATAACTATAATTGCTACATTTTTTACTTCAGAAATTATTTCTGATCTGATTTCTTCTGTACGTTTCTGAAGTTATTTCTTTACTTTGAACGCTATTATTTCAGAGATTTCAGGTGTGTTATTTTCAATTTCCTCTATGCTAGTGTCTTCTGCATTTGTACTGGGTGGTCTAGGGGCCTGAGACTGCTTTTTGTTCCTTCACTTTGTCATTTTGTGTACTACTGATTTTTGATCTTTGGTGTAGAGCTTAGATAGAGTTATTATCTTAGCACCAGGTCTGGATCTAGGAAGTTCAGACTCCTCCAGGTGGGTGTGGTTTGGGTCTGGCTGCTGTGCTCCAGTTCTTCCTGCTGCAGCCTTGCAGGTGAACCCTCTGTGTCACTCTGGCAAGATGTTCTTCTCCTGAATCAGCTGGATGGATCTTGCCTCTAGCCTCTTTGCTGGGAGTTCTGCTGAAGGGTTCCATGCTGGGCCTGCACTCTGGGTCACTTCAGGACCTGGTGGTCCCTGCGGTCTCACTCACACTCTGGGCCTGTGCTCTAGGTCGATTCAGGGTCTGGCGGCCTGGGCAGTCTCACACTCCTGGCCTGTGCTCTGGATTGACTCTCCCTTACTATTTCTAATGTACAGCACGACATGAAATTTTGGGGCCACGTTAGTGCTTACTTACAATGAGTGAGGCAAAGAAGACCTGCAGAGGGTAGTGTATTTTTCCACTTCTACTTTTGCTGTTCTCAACCTTCTACTTTCAATACACAGGAATAAGCTATCATTTTTATGATTTAGTAGAAATATTCAGAACACTGGATAGCTCTTTGGTTTTACTAGCTACTAAATTCTCCTAAGTCATATTTCTGCTGCTGACATAATATTTGATCCTTATGTACTAATGTGGTTTGTATGTAGAGGCCCTCACAAAGCCTCATGCAGTCAGATCATGGGTAGGGCGTTTTGGAGTGGCCGAATACAGACAGTGTGATGCTCGGAGAAGGGGGTCTGGTTACTAAATTAGCCCACTGGTTAGCTAGGCAGAGCTCTAGTGTGGATAATAGGAAGCCCGCCCTGGGTAGAGTGTAAAGGATGGAAACAGGGCAGCTGTTGTCACTCACTGCTTGACGCTCTTGCTGCTTTCTGCCTGTTTCTGAACTGTTTCTCCTCCATGATGCCCTTCTACCATGACACCCTGCTTTGGAACCAGCAAATGGGAACTGAAATCTTTATAAATGGTGAGCTTACTAGACCTTTCCCACTTTAACTTTGGATGTTGGTAACTAAAACAACCATTTCTAAAATAATATATAGACATATCTTTCTGGTGACACTTGCTATTATACAATTCAAATACTGTAAGAAGTATATTATAGAAAGTATGCTACTTGTTATAACGACAAATACTGTGGACATCTTTCAATTTCAGTACTAAAAGTCTGTAAAAATTACAGCATTCTATTATGTAGATTAACATGATTTAATAAAGTGATCTTTCAATCCTTTGTTCAGCAAACATCAGGAATTTTCAACATCAAGATTTGTGCTCAACATTGATGGTACAAGAAGAAAATGGATGTCCAAATTCCATTCTTAGAGAAAATTTTCTTCGTATAAATTTAGTATAATGAACGTGCCAGTGCACACATCTTTTTGCATTTGCATGCTTTTTTGCTTCAGATAATTCTCCCCAAGTGAAATTCTTTAGGCCAAACTGAAGCGTGTTTATGCTTCTATAACTTCAGCAGGTCTTCTACCCAAATCTGTTCTACCACCACACTTAATACAACAGTAAAGGGCTGAGCCTCTGGTCCAGAGGCATGAAGGAAAGCATCCCAGCATGCTGTGTAGGCTCCAAAGGACCAGGAAGAGAGCCCACATCTATCGGCTCTGCTCTGCTGCCTGGTGCCTTCTGTTCTCAGCTCATCTCACTGTTCAAGGTGGACTCCTGGATCTCCAGCTGCCATATTGATGGGGCAGGAAGTGGGAGAAGACAAAAGAGACACAGCGTGCTGCTCTCAGTAGGAACCTTCTTCAAAAGTCAGCCCAGCTCTTCTGCTTCCATCTCCTTGGATAGAATTCATCCCTAGCCTCAAGGGACGCTCCAGGAGCCTGCAACACAGAAGGGCAGTGGCTGCTGGACCTGAAGGAAACCACCTCTGTCACCATCATCAACATGGTGTAGACAGTGTAGTCACTGTAATATATGAAGAAATAACACTTTTTTAAGTACATGTTTTATTATTTTTTACTGAACATGTTTCTATGTACGGACTCCAACTTATAGTTTTTTGACTTTACAAAGACGTGAAAGTGCTATACATTCTTCTGTTTACTTCCCATCTTGTCATTATTAGTGCTGCTAGTTATACAAATTTCATTTTGGCAGATTCATACAGACACCTAGCATACTTCGATTACTTCTAACCCTGTTAGGAGTTTTTAATCTAAACTGGTTTTGTAGGTGCAAGCCACCCATCAGTTTGCACTGGAAGTTTCAAATGGCTGTCATTTCTGAATGCACTGAGTAATTTCACCTAATAATCACTTTGATTTTCCCTGTATGTAAATTTTCCCTTAGAGAAAGTTAGGCTCTCTGGGAGATAAATTCATTCTCCCAAGTCATTAAGGTTCCAGTTAGTGCTTTGTGGCTATAATTAATTAAACTGTACTCAAGTTCCTTGAATGATGGAAATCTCTGTATCCTAGTGGGATATGAGGTGCACACAGAATAAAGGCAGACGAGAGCACCCCCATTCTTGGCCCTTTCTTGAGACTCATCTTGTCTCTGTCCTCTACCTCTGGTCCTGTCTTAGTGGAGGCAGTGTCTCATGGACACATGTAAAAGTTGATGTTTTGTGTCTGTTTTTGTAATTTACAGGTCTTAGCTCTACCCTAGTAGTCTTCTATGGGAAAAGCATTGGAGAAGAGAGTGGTGAACAATAAAAGGGAGGATTTAGTCTTAATGTTATTTAAAATGTTAGCATAAGCCATGATCATTGAGTGATTACATTACAGAACAGCTACTGCTTGCCATGGTTAAATGTGATTTGATGTGTCCATTAGAAGCCTTTATTCTCAGGGGTTTATATCTTGGCCAAAAATGTCTCTTCAGGCTCAAAGTTGGCAGACATCTCAGCCTAATTGCAGTAATTTTCCCTTCTGGATTAAGAACATGGAATTATTACAATGCTTTAAACCCCCATATTTTCCAGCATTTCTGTTTATATCCCCATAAATTGTGGGCTTTCAATCCTTTTAAGTAAAATGACAACCTAGGAAGGATTTCTTTAGTACTTGTGAGGTCCTAGATCTGAAATTTCATTCAGAGAGATTCAGCCTTCCACAAGAAACTACAGTGAGAAGTCAAGGAGACCAGTGAGTGATTAAGGAGGTTTATGGGGATATATAGAGATGGTAGTGCAGTGGGTTTAAATGCTTATAGCAAATAGTTGAAGTATGTTCCCTATTCCCAAATTCTTGGGCCACGATTGTCTTCCCCTAACTCTCTAGATTTTGAGCTGTCCTTCTCAAATTGCCCTACCATATGTCTACCTTCTTTTATTCATCTTTACCCACCAACAGAGGTGGACAACACCTAAGAAAGTCAGAGTTGATGAAGAGGACAGTAGCCATCCTGGGAGAAGCCCTGAGTCAGCATTCTTCTCTGCAGATGTCTCCTGCATTATTCTCTTAGAGACCTCAGGGTAGTTTTACTGATCCTGCCAGCCTTCAAAAAAGCCACAGAAGTGACCCCTCTGCTTTTCAAAGACATCAATGTAGTATTATGTTTGCAAGACTTCAAACTATGTTAATTATGGGTGGTATTTATTTATACCAGGGATCAAACTCAGGACCTTGCACTTGCCAGACACATGCCACTGAGCTATCTCTCCAGTCAGTATGGGTAATTTTTTTTAAATTTTATGTATTTGGTGCAGAGTCTCACTATGCAGCTTGGACTCATAGTGAACCTCCTGTGTTCAGCTTCCCAAATGCTGGGATTACAGGCATGCAAGACCTCTTGCAGGCTCTATACACCCCAGCTGGGGTTGGCATGACATATGGTACTGGAGATCAAAGCCTGGTCCTTGCACTTGCCTAGGCAGGCACTTAGACCACAGAGCTATTTCCATTGCTCCTATGGATAATATTTGAAATGTTCTCATTCTGTAAGGGCAATGGATGAGACTGGACTTCAACTTTTACCTTTTATGCCTCCTGTTTCACATTTTTATTCCTTGAAACACATCGTATTTTCTTTCCAGTGAAAAATGGTAGAGTGGTGAATGCTTTTCTGCAACTCTTAAATGATTTGGCTAACTTGAACCACAATCTATAATTTGTAAGATTTTGTGAGGAAACCAGTTTCTAGAGTTTACAGCTTGCAATTCCCAGGGTTCTCACTTATAAATCTATCCAGATATAGGTCATGAATATGTAACATGGACTCATGTGGAAGGTAGCACCACAGCACAGAGAGGCTGCAAGGGCTTTTCAAAATAGCAACAGGAGGTGGTGGTAAAAAGAACAAAAATGTACTCAATTTTCTACACAGCACCTCCCGGCCCATGGAGGAGGCTGTGGAACATGTTGGAGACATTCAGAGGACAAGTTTGCTGAATCAGTCCCTTCTAAGATGCTGGCATGAATGAGTTGTGGCCTACAGAAAGCAGCACAAGCAGGCCAGGTGGACCCTCAGCTGCCCAGGATTTCATTTGTTTGTGTGAGTTCCGTGAACACATAAGGTATATGAATTGTACATGAAAGTGAAGAGTGCAAAAATAATTAAGTCAAAACTATAGAAGGTTTTGAATGGCAAAACTGAAAACATTTTAATTGAACATAATTTCAATGAAGACCATTAAATTACCACCTTGGAATACAAACAAAAACATTCCAATAATGAGCTATGGAACCAAAACTTAAACAGATATGCTAAAAAAATTACAGGTACCCAAGTGTAAGAAATGCACAGAGCTGATGATATGAAAATATGAATTATTTATATCTTCTTTAAATCCAGAATGTAAATTTGCCTGGAATAAATTTCTGTTGGGAAAACACTGCATAGTAAACATGAGTGCCTCTTAGGGTAATATCTTCCTCCTAAATATTATTATTATTTTATTGTTCTTGGAGGCAAGGAGAACAGATGAAAACTACTCAATGTGGTGAAGTGTTAGGTTATAGTTACACTGTAAAATTAAGTCTTATGTCTGCGCAACATGTAACACAGACTGTTAGAAACTGACTGTTTTCCTCTACACTTCTTTCCAAAGGATTAGGCAAACTGAGTGTCACGGACTGGAGTGAATTATCACTCCTCTATCTTCATATGTTGAAGCCCCAATCTCCACTGTGACGCATTTGGAGATATTGTTCTTGAAAGGTAATTAAGATTAAATGAGGCCATTAGGGTGAGGCCCTACTTTGGTAGAATTGGAGACCTTGTAGGAAGAGACAGAAACAAGTCTCTGTCTTTTTCTCCTCATGAGCATGGTGGAGTGGCCAGATGACAATGCAGCTCTCTGTGAGCCAAAACCTAATCAGCTAACACATCCATCTGTAATTTCCTGTCCTCTACAGTCTTGCTTAGAGAAAAGTAGAAAATGAGAAAGCAAGAATTGTTAAACAGGAATGAGAAGTCAGAAATCTAGAAAGCCCTCAACCTGTCCATTTTGTAACAGAATAAGAAAGCTTGCTTTGAAGAGAACAGGAAGATGACAACTGAACGATCTTTTGCCAAGAGTTATGACTGACTTGTAGCAAGCCTGTACAGCAGAAGCAGGGAACAGAGATGGGGTTACACTGGTAGCACCACTGCCAGATTACACTAAAGGCAAGTGCAAAGGTGACTGGAGGAGAGGAGGCTGTCAGACCTGTTGGACTCTACAGAATGGCATGGCACTGACAGCTCTTTTACTGTGAGGCTTTTTATTCTTTAAGAAAAACAAAGAACGATCTCTAAGGTGATTCTAAGATCTTCAGGGCTGCCACTGCCACCCTCTACTCAGGGGACAGGGCTGGATCTCCCCACTTGGTGTTTCACTGAGGGGACTGTACTCCTAGAGTGCTTCACTGGTGAGGCCCTTAAGAAGAGTGAGAGCAGAGTGTAAACTCAAGTCCACTGCATTTCCCACCTGTATGTGGGACAGCGCTGCCATCCAAGGGGAGGGAATAACAGATCAAATAGGATTGTCCTTAAACATTAAGATCTCCTACCTGGCATTTTCCTGCCTGGATTTTAGGTGTATTTGGGACCCATCACTACTTTTTTTCTTCCAATGTTTCCTTTCTGGAGAGGTAATTCCTAGATCTGTCCCACGGTTGCCTTTTGGAAGTAGATAACTTTTTGTTTCATGGGTTCACAGCTGCAGAGGAATTTTGCCTTGGGATGAAGCATAAGCATACCTCAAGTCTCACCCATATCTGATTTAATTGATATTTAGATGAGACTTCGGGTTTCAGATTCCAGAGTTGATGCTAGAATGAGTAAAAGCTTGGAACTTTTAGGGATGAAGCAAATGCATTCTGTTTATAATAATGACCTAAACTTTCAAAGGTTATAGGTACAAAGCTATGTACTAAATTGTGTTTCCCTCCAATTAGTATGTTGAAGCCTTACGCTCCACTTTGATTATACTTTGAATGTTTAGGAGGTAAGTAAGCTTGAGTGATGTCGAATGGGTGACACCATGTTCCTATAAAATTATTGGCCTTAGAAGAGGAAGAGAGACAGATTATGCTCTTTCCTGAGCATAGCAGAAAAACCTTTTGAAGAGACACAACAAAAGGACATCTATAATCCAGGAAGAAAAGTTGGAGGCTTATGATTAGGGATGGTCAAATTATCTAGGAGAGTGGGCATGACCTAGAAATCACAGAAATGTAGGACATAAGCACAGAACATTTCCTAGAGCTCCACACTAGAAACCAATCACAGTGCTATCTTCAATTTTCAAAACCAGTGGAGCATGGTTTTGATAGGACAGCCTAGACCCAAAAATGCAGAAGAAAACAACCATCAACCTGGCACTATTAAGTTAACTTTTCCCAAGGCCCGCCCTGTTGTTTGCAAGATAAATCCCTTTGTTTTACCTTTAGTGGACCAAACTCTCTCTGCAGAACATACCTTCTTTTTTTCTTTTCTTACCTATAATAAATGTAAAACCTCCTTTAATATTAAATTTGTTTGACAATTCCTTGTTCAGGACTGAAAGAACCTAGAAATCACTCCTAGAAGGAGATGCCTATAACCTCAAACCCAGTAACAAATCTACCACACCTAAAAGAACACGTTGAAATGATCAGTCAATAAATTACTGGGTCTTGTTAAGTATGTGTGAATTACACCAACTCTAATCCATTACAAAGAAAATATGTTATTTGTGTTTATCCACAATGAACAGTTACAGTGACTTTTAAGTTACAAAATGATTCCTATTAATATGCTTCATGGGTTATTTTCTTTTTCTCCATTAGACATAATCAGGCATTGAAAATTGCTTATAGTGGCTGGGCATTTATAAGAAGAATTTATGCTATGATACCAAGGTGTGGCTTATAATAGGCATTCAGTAAACACGTTGGAGAGAGAGGAAAAGAGAGAATGGAGAACACAAGGAAGAGAATGGGTGGGACAGTGGAGAAAGAGGAGGAGAGGAGAGAGAGAAGCAAAAAGATAGAGAGAGAATGAGGGAGGGAAATCAGGCCAGCTCCTCACGACCTCCTCAGCCACTGCTCTTGTGAACAGACAGCAGGACATGGAGTGGTGTGACTGAAGAAACAGTAGGTCCCAGCCTGGGAGCATGTTCCACTCCAGAATGAGCACATTCGTAAGTCCCGTTTGCTCATAATTCTAGCAAAGTGAATCTTATATTCCTCTCACACAAATATGCAATGTAAAGTATTAAACACACACACACACACACACACACACACACACACACACACACACGGATACTTCAGTGTTATTTTTGTGGCTGCCTTAAAATGGTAAAGTAGGGCCAGGGAGATATCTTGGCAGCCTGAGCACCCCCTGGCAAGCACAAAGACCCAGGTTCAGTCGCCAGTACATGCGGGTCCTGTGCTGAGCTGGCCACGGAAGCTTGGTGTGGCTGCACATGCCTGTGATCCCAGAGCTGAGAGGATCACTACTAGTCCAAACTCCAGAGGGAGATCCTGTGCCAAATTAATAAAAGGTTTTCTTTTAAGTTTTTAAACAAATGGTGAAGTAGGCATGTGAGCCACTTCTGCCATCCATTCACAACCAGGTATGTTCCTAATGCAAGGTCCATCTGTGCCTGTGAAAGTTCACAGCTTGAATGTTCCTAAGACAGGAGCTTAGGGTAGTAGGCTCTGTACACTTCGTGATTAGATACTTTTGTATATCTAGTAAGGACTTTTCCCATTTAAATATACTAAGGCACCAGCAAAATCTAGGTAAACCAATTCATCTATTTGGTCTTGTGGTCATTAGAAGAGAGGAAGCCTCCAGAGACAACCTTGGAGGACACTAACAGCAGTGCAAACCTTAGATGGAGGAGTGGCTACACTGTTTTCAGATGGAAATTGAGCTGGCAGAGCCCAGGGTTCCTGGTGTCCTAAAGAAAGAAATTGAACAAATGTTTCCTTCTTTCCAGTTTTGCTTTATTCATGTGAGAAGAAAGAAAGGAAAGAGAGAGAGAGAGAGAAAGAAAGAAAGAAAGAAAGAAAGAAAGAAAGAAAGAAAGAAAGAAAGAAGCCTATTTAGTCTCACTCTATCCATTCATCAAAAGGTACTAAGTTAGAGGCCTAAGGTGTGTGAGCAGGCTTCAGATGTGGCCTAGTGCAGCCCTGTGGCCCACTTTTGTCTAGAGTGGGTCAAGCACTCTCTTCCCCTGATCAGTCCTCAAGCCCTGAGAATGCTCCCACTTGATCAGATGCAGGAGGGGCCAGGTTCTCCAGTGGTTCCTGATGGGGTATAGAGCACATTTTCCCCTCCTTTGTCAAAGGCAGGTTGGCATGGAGAAGCAGTGGGCAGGTTGGGTAGGCCACAGCAGGCAGGATGGAGGCAAGGCTGTGGTCTCAAAAAGTAAGAGGCTTGGTCCCCTAACCATTCCACCACAGATACCCCACACGCTGGCAGTCCCATTCTAGGCCTTCATCTGCTGCACTGAGTTCTGCCCAGCAGTGGCACAGCTATTCCATGCTTTTTCTCCTCAACACCCTTCCCGGGGCATTGCCTATAAATTGTCAGCAATGGTCTCTGATCATGTGGCTCAGAGCTGTAGCTCATTAGACAAGTCGAAGAAGGGCAGGCAACTCAGCTAAGCCTCAAAGAGGCTAAAAGTGTGCTGTGGAGCCAGCTGGCCTGGTTTGATTCCCAGCACTGCCACTTAGTAACTTTGTAGCTTCAAACAGTTTTAACCACTTTGTGTCCTCGTGTTAGAACATCAAGAAATAGCATTGCTAAGAATTAAATGAGTTGATGCACACAAAACATTCCAAATAAAATCAGACACCTTAAAAGCATGTGATGAGTGTATTTTTATTACCAAGGGTTTTTGGAAATCAGACACCACAGCTTATGCTTTGGCTGGGCCCTGTGTCCTCAGTGTTGTCCTAAATGCATCATAAACACATCATAGCAGTTTTAATAGTTTGCTAATTGATTCATGGGTTTCTACTGTCTTAATCAATGCAGATTTCTGAGGGTTAGGGTTGTTGTGAATGAGCCAGGTAAATCCTAGATCTTGCATGGAGTGAAGCGCAGCTATGCAGGGTCAGGTTGCCTAAGTCCAAACACTGATCCCTGTTGTGCAGTGATGATACTCGGACAGTTACTGGTACTGCCCAAGCTTGTTTATCTAATGGGCACAGAATAGGTGCGCTGGAGCACCGGCTATAATGCCTGGTGCATGGAAAAAGCTCAATGATTGCTGATATGGGGAAATGAAACTCCCAGCCTGAAAGGTGTCTGGGACGAGTTTGTGTTCTCTAAAACTGAAGAAAGAATTTTAGGAACAAATGGAGGTTAAGAGCAAGATATTTATTGAGGGAAAGAAAGCTCCCGTTCAAGAGAGGGGCAGAAGGAGAACCTGAGTGGTTGGTCCCCAGGAGACCATCTCTTTCAGGCACTTTTATAGAGTAAAGCCATTCACTGAGGTGGAGAACACGGGAACTCGCATAGGTGGGCATGAGGTGGGGCAAAACTGTGGTCAACTGATGGTCAACTACAAGCACCACTTCTCAGGTAAAACTGATTAAGTCCAGGACCAAGTGAGGTAGTGAGTCACGTTGGCAAGAGGGCATGAATATAGAATAGGGCTCTATCTAGTAGCCAGCCAGTAGTAGTTGGATTAATGATTCTTCCTGTCTTCCTCAAGGTGATGATCAATCCCCGATACCAGTCTTTAGGGAGTTCAGAATTAGTTTGATTTTTGCTCTTTTAGGTCTGGCCCACAGTGAAAGAATCAATCCCTCTTACAGTAGTAAGGTGTCTTGTCTTCCATGTTACCTCCTTTCAGGGCCCAGCCCTGTCTGACTATGTATAATATTTCTATCTAGCTCAGCTGCCTACAACTTTGTCAGCTATTAGCATCCTTCCTTGTGCCTTGGTGAAGTCCTGGAGTCTGTTAGTAGCTTAGGGTGAAAGGTCAGCTTGCAGAAATTCTGTTTATGGAATAGGCAAGAGTGAAACTTGGGACTACTGGTTTTCTCTAACCTTGAGTCTTTGTCTCTGTTCTTCTTAACACCTTCCTCTCTCTCTCCCCTTCCTAGGAATCCCCTAATGCTGCAGGGATAGAAGTTGTGCTTGGGTGGAAGGCAGGTATCCTCTGAGGACAGTACCTCAGCACCACATGCCCTTCCCTACTGCACAGAGGGGAAAACTGTACCTAGAAAAGGAAAGCAACTGGCTTGATCAAATTACACAGTGAACACTGCTGCTGATGGTGGAATAAGCACTCAGGCTCAGGTCTTCCAGCTCTCTGCACTGACTTCCCTGTGGACTGCAGGCCTTTTGAGCCCTCACTGAAGTAAGTCACAAATTGTGAATATACATCCCTAAAGGTTTCATGGGGGGGGGTAGTAGGTATAGGAGAAAGAAAGGATCTGGATGCATGAGTTCCTTTAATTAACATAAATATGCAGCAATTTGTCTCAGCTGTTCAGAGTTTCTTCATGCCTTCTTGCCATTCATCCCTCTATCATCTTTGTCCCAGCACAGGACACTTTCTGGGATGGTTAGGGACAAACGTTCTGGGGCTCTAGAGGCCAGCATGCACTCTGAGCTCCTGTGCATTGAACTTCTCCTTGAGTCTGTTTCCTCAGCCTATAAGTTGCGAAGAAAAGAGGCAATCATATGGTTGAGGGTATTTAATAAAATAAGACATCAGAAAACACAACGGCACATGCTATATATTAAGCATTTAATAGATGTGAGTGGTTTTAGAAGAAAAAACTGCCACACAACTGGATTTCAAAGGATGAATGAATTCATTAGTTCTTACTCTGGTCTAGGAAGACTTGGCTTCTCTCTGAAATGTCTTCTCTTCTTTCCTTCAAGTGTGTGGGTGGGACACACATACAATGGGAACCAGAATATGGAAGCCATGAGGCAACAGGTGGTCACACTTGCCTCCTCTTCTAGGACTATACAGCTGAACACTAGTAAAAGGGTAGGAGGAGATTTGGGGATCCTTGTCAGTGAGGTCCCCCTGCTCATCAGGGCCCTCGGTCTCCCTGCTGCCCACCTACTATTGCTCATGCCTCCACTTTAGCCCCACTTTACCCAGCTTCCCTGGAGGGTCTCCCTGCACAGTGAAGCTCTCAAAGTGCCCTTGTCTGGTCAACCCCATACCAGTGCTACATCCTTTCACTTCACTTTCCCTCCGCCTGAAACATTTTAATACCTCCCCCCACACCCACATTTCTTCATCTTGCTTTAGCTTTGTATGGCAGTGTGCAGAACTAACACCACGGTTTTCCCTGCATTGTAAAGCTCTTGTCCCTCAGACTGTTGTGCTCAGTTGTGCTAAGGTAGCATGTGTGTCCTGCCTGTGTCTTTCTCCCCTGGCCAAATCAGGCTCCTCCTGAATGGGCCCCACTCATACCCAGTGTGGTATCCCCAGCCCTCCACATGGCCTGATCCATAAGTACCCATGGCAATAAACAGATGAATGACCTAGCAGCCTTGACCACAGTCTTGCTATCTCCACGGCAGAACCCTTCCTCTTTTGCATTTAAAGTCTGGAGCTCAATTAGGCTTCCAAATGGAAATTCTGTCTTTTAATTAAGAACTGCAGAAAAATATGTATGTAAATGTGGGCAAATTTGCAAACATGGATGTCTGCATTTTTTTTCTAGCCCTGACTGTTTCGGAGCCCCTTGTCTCCCCTGAGATCACGGCTCTCTCCCAATAAATAGGAAGGAGAGTAAAGACGTGAATATTTTTATCTGACGTTATTTTGGAGCACGGCTTTCCTGTTTGCGGCTGTTTCCTTTTCATGGACCATTAGCAGTTTCCAAAGGCAATATCCTTTCACTGTCACACTGTGCCATGGGGGGCCATTTCAGCAACTTCAGACGAGGGCATTAAGTGCCATTCTGGATGAGAGTGAGCACATAACCAGATAAAAATAATAAAGGGAAAGCTTGCAGGAGCCATTTGGAACGCTGTCCTGTGCTGAATTCATTTGCAGCCTCGCAGAGACCTACCCATCACCAGTGATCAGCCCGAAGCCCCACCGTACCTTATTTAATTGTAGAGTATTTCATATCCTCAGAAACAGCCTTGTTCAGTTGCTTTTCCTTTTTTGGAGATCTTCTTGGTGGAATGCTGAGATTCTAATCAGTGGGAGAAGAAAATGCAGGTTTTGATTTCAGCAAGCAGCAGAAAAAAAAAGGTACACTTGTAGCTTCTTTTCTCTCCTTAAAATGAACATTTAGAAAGTCGTTTTAGAAATTCTTCTAAAAAAGGCACTTGGCACACACAGAAGAAGGCACAAAGGCATGGTGATTAAGCCCAGGCATCCAGCCCAGGGTGAGCCACTGCCACCATATTCCTGGTCACCAGGTGGAAAAATTTTCAGTAATGAACAGGGAAGCCTAGCTTAGAATTCATCCCCAGGCCTAAGATCCTTTTCTGGCAAGCAGTCCCCTGAGGCTGAGTCCCAGGAAAGCCTAGATCCT
This sequence comes from Ctenomys sociabilis, assembly GCA_004027165.1. Lineage (NCBI taxonomy): Eukaryota > Metazoa > Chordata > Mammalia > Rodentia > Ctenomyidae > Ctenomys > Ctenomys sociabilis. Next base: position 21,982 of record PVKA01011678.1, on the reverse strand, counting down.
GGCCAAGTCAGGGCAGGGTAGCCCACACCAGCATGTTCCTGATTTGCTATACACTATGGCCACTTAGAGGGAAAGAGCTATTAAAAATATTCACCCCAGATTAGTGAAATTCATACAAAGTCTTCCTAAGGTGAATGGATGAAAAAATGAAAATGTATCTTCTAAGAAGTGTTTCTGAATAGGCCTTATGGGTGAACAAGTTAGAAAACGCTGACATAATCTATTCACCCACCCTCTTAATAAACTCTTATATCCACTTCTGCATAAGACAGCAGCCTAGTGACTATAAAGCCAGAGCAAGAGTAGACAGGGACCTGCCTTCCAGGATTCCATAGTGCAGTTCATTTTTTTTCTCTTTGGTGCAGATGAGTACTAGTGGTGTATTCAGTAATCAGCCAGTCCAGAAATGCTTGGACTTCAATGTTTGCATGGTACCATTCCTGAGACAGATGCCACCCCTAGCAGGCTCTGCAGCCCATCAGGGAGCCAGGGATGAGCATCAGGAAGATAGCCTCATAAGTCTGTGTAATAGAGTACTATATGGATAAAACCTTAGAATTTACGTTTTAGTGTTTGCCCAACAGTGAGCTACACACTAGTAGCTCTAGTCTTTCTTAAATTAAGGACTATTTTGCTTATGTTGTTCATTATTATCAGTCCAACTGCTAGGCATATAGTAATTTCTCAATTAATGCGTATTAAACAAATCAGTGAACTCATTATTAGCTCGTCTAATTTTGAAGATTAGATAGAGAGCTAAACTAAATATTGAATACTCCAGGTATTCTAGAACTCTGGCAGGAGAGCAGAGAACCTCTATTTATTCCACATGCTTTGATGCCCTCTGGATACATCAGATTTGTGAAAGAGCAAATCCAGGCCAAACTCTCTAATAGATGTTGGAATCTCCTGGACAACATCCTGCTTTCGTGTTCATGTTATATTTGTACACACCAAAGACAAAAAATCCAGCACTTCTTATATGGTGGTTTATGTTACAGCTCACACTAAAATCCAATTCATTTTATTTTAAAATATTTATTTTAATTTAATTTTACAGTATTATGAATTGAGCCATTTTCACAAAGCTACATTCCTAGGCGTTCTCACAAAGCTACATTCCTAGCCTTTTTTTGTTTTCGTGAGTGCCGGCCAAGTAGCTCAGTGGATTAAAGCACCTGCAAGCAGGGGCAGGGGCCAAGAGTTCGATTCCTGGGTCTGCCATGCTGGCCTTGTCCTCAGGGTGCGCTGAGGTGGCAAGTGAGACTGGGCATGGTAGCATGTGCCTGTAATCCCAGCTCTTCGGAGGCTGTAAACAGGTGGATCACTATGAGTCTGATCTAGTAGTGAGACCCTGTACACCCTGTAGACCCTTCTGTAAAATACAAAAAATTAAAATAAAATGAAATGTTTTTGTTTGTTTGTTGTTTATAGACAAGATCTTGCCAGAAGTCCAAGTTTCTCAAGCTGGGCTTGAACTGGATTTATTGGCTGGCATCTAATACCCAGTTTATTTCAACTGTTGAAAGTCTTTCTCACCATAAAATGAATTGAGTATTTTCTCCATGTTTACTGACTGTTCTTATTTCCTCTTCAAAACAAAGACCACGCCTACCACATTCAGCTAGCCTAATTTCATGTATAGTGAAGATTTAGGATTATACTGTTTTTCATATGTTCTTGGGCCATGCTAGAGACAGGAGGAGTTCAAAATCATGGTCTGTCTTCAGAGGAAAGGTCCCGCACACCTGAGCTCATTAGAAATAGTCCTTGTGGGCTGGGGCGACAGCTCAGCAGCATAGTCACTTGCCTGGGAAGCACAAGGTCCTGAGTTCTATCCCCAGTACAAAAAAAAAATGTAAAGTTAGCCCTCTTTCCTGAGTTTAGGTACCTCCTGGACTCATGGCTGATGGAATTGGTACTCGCTTCTAACATGTGAGTCCTGTGACCTTGTGTGAATGACTTATCTTCTTAGACTTCATTTTTCTTATCTGTGAAGTAAAAATAATGAAATGTAACATTGTAAGTATAAAATGCAATTGCTAGAAATAGCAAAGCTTCAGATAACATACTGGAAATGTGTATTAATAAAATCTACATGTAATAATAGAGTGAGACAGAAGCAGTCATAGTAAGCATCTCTCACATGTTTAGTGTGTGTCCAGAATTGTGCTAGACAATTTCATTTGATGTTCATATAAATTATGACTGTTTATTTATGGACTATTGCCAAGGAGATAGCTTAGTGGCATGAGAACCTACCTGAAAAGGACAAGGTCCTGAGTTAGATCCCTGGTACCACAAAACCTCCCAAAAAACAAAAATCACAAACATTTTTCTATACACATTAATGGACTGTTTTGTTCTTTCTTGTATCTTAAATCTCCAGTGCAATGTATGACACTTAGTAGTTGGCTAATAAATATTTGTGGAATAAATGAATAAACCCACTACTGACTTATCGAATCTTCAAACAAGTCTCTGAGCTAAATGCTCTGGTAACATAATATCAAACATGAGCAAATGGATGCTGAAGAATTACCTGTTCAGCCAGTGGATGGTGGAGCAGCTGTTCAAATGCAGCCATCTTCCTTTGCTCTCTGTCAATTAGTTATTGATGCATATTACCATATATAGTTATTATGAATAAGTCTAATTTTGGACTTGCATCCTTACATCGTGGCATCTGTTGCTGGAGGGAGGGTACATTAATTTGATTGGGCTGTGAAATCCCAACCTTGCACCACCCCAGCATATGGACACATGTCTACAAGCAGAGCCTGGGTGCCACCAGGAAAGGGTAGTGTTCTTCCCATCAGCTTCAGGGGGCCTGCTAGTCTACTGAAAGAACACTGCCTACTTTTTGAGCCCGTGCTTTGCAGAGAGCCTTTGGTTGTCTTTTCCTCCCATTGAACAGTCACCAGAAAAAGTGAGAACTCTAAAACTGCTGGACTGAAAGTGAAATATGCAGTGGCTTGAGGCTATGTTTTCCCTTTGCTGGGAAGCACTGCCATGATAATTGTTTCTACAAAAAGAAACTACAACTCTGGCAAAAAAAAAAAAAATCAAACCCTCTGTTTGCACAAACCTATCATAAACCATTGCTGGTAATTATAGAAGCTGATTGTGTGACAGTTTAGTTTAACTTAATTGGCAATTTTTTTAAAGCTGCAAGACCATAAAAATAGTAAAAAGTGACTTACGTTCTAGAGATGGGACATTTAGCTTTGGTGAAATGTCAGAGATGTTGTGTGTACTGCCAAAGGTGTGTGGCTCTAACTCTGCTGTCAGCTCTGGTATTTAAACCTTCTTCTTGCATTTTAAATTCTGCTTCTCGAGTGCACCGTCTTATGTGGGCTTTTGTTCTGCTGTGGTTAAGCAAGATTTGAAAGGGTTATGGGAAGAAATGGACCCCATAAACCAATCTGGAGACATGGCACTCCTGTGTCTAGGGGAGGGGGCTTGTGCAAAATGAGTTAGCTGCATTCATGCTCAGTGTAAGCACCTTTTCCGGGGGTTCATTTTACTTGATTGCAAAATTGTTTAAGCCTCTTTCTCCATCAGCAGGAACAACTTATCTTCACTTCTCCTCCCCAGTGTCCCTCCTGGTGTTTGTCGTCTCATCTGATCTCACTGTCATCGTAATCTCCGTCTGTAGCTGTGTGTGTCATCATGACCATCATCATCAGACCAACTTAATGATGACAGGAATGGCTGACATGTATGTCCACTTCCTGGGGCCGATGACCAAGCCAACAACTTTAGTCAGATTATCTCCTGCAACTATCATAACAATTTGTAAAATCCATTAGGAAGTGTCAGAGCTTAGATTTAGACCCCTATCTATGTGCCACCAGGTCAGGCACTTCTATTCAAGATATTTTCCCATCATTCTTTTTTAATGTATTTACATGGTGTACCGGGTCTCTCTACACCAATCCGACTCACAGTGATCTTTCCTGTCTTTCAGGCTCCCAAGTGCTGGGATTACAGGGGCATGCCATCATGCCCAGTCTCAATACCTTCTCAGTGGGTCCCAGGGACAGGGCTGGCATGGTAGGCTAGGGGGTCAAACCTCCATCCCCTGCATTGGCCCTTTCCATTATTCTTATAGTTTTGTCTAAAACTGGGCTCTTATTCTGGGGCAAAGCTTAGCTCAATTTCATAGTCAAGGCAGAAAATAGAGCAAAAACCTAGTGATACTGCCATCTAGTGAGGTTTGTACCCGGTTTGGCATGCTGTAAAGCTGGTGTGTAGTGTTGTCAGGAGGGCTCCTGGTGTCCTGTGTCCCTTCCAGGTGGCGGTCTTCCATGTGCAATAACCTCTATCCAGTCTCCTCCTCTGGATGGGAATTCTGGATTCCTTTCCTACCCACTCTGCCAGCTTCCTGCTAGGCTTGGAGTTCTTTCCTAAATGCCAGCCCACTGCCAGGGTCAGACAGACTCTGTCTGCTCTTCTCAGCCTCCTATCCTCGAGGTTTACACTCTCATTCCTCATACTCCAGAGCATGCTGTGGTGCTAACTAAGCTACATGTTGAGTGCTCTAGTGACTCTTTCCTCAGTGAAAACATCAGTGATGGTGATTTATTGAGTACAATTTCCTAGTGCTAGTCTATGCTTTTTCTGTGGATTAACTGTTTGCACAATGACCCTGGACATTAGGTCTGTTGATTGTGTTCCTATTTTCCAGAAGAAGAAATGGGAGAGACAAAGGTTAACTAATTAATCTAAGGCCATGTGCCTAGAAAGGGGCAATACCAGATGGCCACCCAAACCTGGTAAGCTCAGTCCTAAAGCTGTGCTATGATGTTTGATACTGCAAAATATTCACTTGGTCTCCTTCTGGTTTGCTGGTATACAGTGTCTAAAAGCCTTGGTATTTTTACATGATAAGTGTCCTTAGGTATGCCAAGTGGTGACTGATGACTGGTAGCTCCTGGATAACTTCACGTTGAGAACTGGTCACCAGAAAGATAAGGCAGGATTGTAGAGTTGAGACTTCCAGGGTCACCCCAAAATGTAAGGAGAGAGTAGTCCCTCCTTCAAGACTGAGTGGCTCACTAATGGCCAAAGATGCAGATATATAGATAGACAGATAGACAGACAGACAGACAGACAGACAGACAGACAGACAGACAGACAGACAATGGAATTCCCATAAACCAAAACACTAGATCCACACTCTACCTGACTCCACATATTGGAGTGTAGCAGCCCACGTGTGCATCCCAGCTCTTAGTCCTTTCTCCTGTGCACTTTTACTTTTGTGATGTTCTTTATAAGAGAATTCATTTCTCTGAGTTCTGTGAGCCACTCAGGCAAAGACCTTGAACCTAAAAAAAGGATTTTTGGAATCTGATTTATAGTATATTGGTCACAAGGAAGCAAAATACTATGGAGTTTGTGAGTACACCTAAAGTGGGTGGGGAGCAGTCTTAGGGACTGATCCCTCAACCCATGAGCTATGAAGATAGCGTCAGAAACAAAATAAATTAGAGAACATCCAGCTGGCATCCACTATGTAACTGCTGGCTTGTTTCGTGGTGAGGAGAAATCACCACATATTTTGAGGTCACAAAGGTCTTCTGGGCTGGATGTTGTGGTATGACAGTAGCAGACTATGCATATTACTTGTTCTACACACATACCAAGCTAGTGTAACCAGCTTCAAGTGTGACATGCCAGCTAGAAATGGTTTTAAGTAATGTAAAGCTTAGTTCCAGCCCCCTGGAACCTAAATACTACTGTAGTCAATGGTATTTTCTACATTCTAATTACAATTTGAAGTAAACTTAAATTACTTGATGTTGAAATGCATTTAATGATTGCAATGCAATTATGATCCTATGTCATATTCTTGTACAGACTGATATTTTCCCATCACAGTATAAATGATTACGTTTCTACCTATCTTTGCATGACTTACTGGCTTTATTGGTATTTGTACATGGCATTGACACTGAGTGATATAGTAACCAGCCACTTAGCATGGAAGGTCAAGATAATTTGGTACAGCAGTGGAATCTAAAAAGGGCCATGCTTTGTGAAAGTAAGGAGATAACATTGGTAGGAGAATCAAGTGACTGGGGCTGTGGTGAGGGACATTTAGTGCCTTCTATCTATGCTGGCACTAGGAAGGACATTCTGAGGTTGTCACTAAACATTTCTGTGGAGCATTCTAAAGCCTCTTCTCTTCTCTTCTCTTCTCTTCTCTTCTCTTCTCTTCTCTTCTCTTCTCTTCTCTTCTCTTCTCTTCTCTTCTCCTCTTTTCTCCTCTGCTCTGCTCTCCTCTCCCTTCCCCTCCCATCCCCTCCCTTTCCCTCCCCTCCTCTCTTCTTCTCTTCTTCTCTCTCTCTCTCTCTCTCTCTCTCTCTCTCTCTCTCTCTCTCTCTCTCATTCTCTCCCCCACAATCTTTATTTTGTGACAAGGTCTTCCTATGTACAGTCTTGAACTCACTGTGTAGCTCAGGATGGCTAAGACTTCAGGCAATTCTGTCACAACCTCCTGTACACTGGGATTCCATGCATGTACCACCATGCTCTATCCTCATTTAAAAACTTCTATTTATTTGCTACAGAATCTCACCACACAGTTCAAATTTGTAGTGATCCTCTGTCTCAGCCTCCCCCATGCTGGGATTACAGGCATGTGCCACCTCACCCATTTTTGGGGCTGGCACAGTGCACCTAGGGCTCCAGGGCTGCCATAGCATGTAGTACAAAGACTGAACTTGCCAGGCAGGTACTTAGACCACTGAGCTATCTCCCTAGATCTTATATTCTCATTTTTTTTAAAAAAAGCAATTTCTTTTCATATGTAGTGGTGGTTTTCACAACGAAGTTAGTGTGCCTCCTCTTAGTTTAAGAGGATATTCACACTTTGCCTATAGAAAGCTATTACTGACATAGGCAAAGGACTCTAGGACTCATTACTCAGTGTGCATAGTTTTGCAGAAGCATCAGGCTTTTGCAAGAAGAGCGAGCTTTAACCCACATGTGCAATCTAAAGACACAAAAGCCAAGAGCTGGTGTAGGTTGTATCTACCTTCCCAGTGGTGGCAAGAAATTTATTAGAAGGGGAAGGGAAGAAGCAATTTTTTTTTGAAGTCTAGGTAGAATTTATTGTCAAGTAGATAGACAGGGAGTTATGCGTTTCCATGAGAAGGTCAACTGGACACATCCTTACATACTCAAGAGCTACTCTTGGTATCCAGGGAACTGGGGTGAAAATGGTGATGGCTCTGGCACTTGCTGCTGCTGCTGCTGCTGCTGCGGTGGTGGTGGTGGTGGAAGAAGTAGTTTGTGCACTGAATGGCTATAAGGAAATGCTATGCTTTAATACGCTTTTTTCTTGTTTTGATTTTCATTATTTATTACTAATATATGATGTTAACATATGTAGGTTTTATTGGCAATTTACAAATAAAATATACAGGAATCTATGCTATGTGGATTACAACAGTGTTTCACAGACTTCTGTGCACATATGAGTTACTTAGGTTTTTGTGGATTTTTAATCCGTTGGTCTGGGGAAGAACCTGAGATTCCATCTTTAAGCAGCCCCAGCCAAATCCGTACTGCTACTCCAGGGTCATATCTTGAGTTTCAAGGCTTTGCTCTCTGTGGAGGAGAAAAGACTGAACCATCAGATCAGTAGCCTTCCCCAGAGGAGAGATGGATGTCAATGTGTGCATCTGCCAGTAGTGGGGATGGTCCACGGATCTTCTGCATTGTGAGGCACCACAGGGAACCAAAGGCTTTTTTGGTGTGACTTACCTTCTCAGTCACTTTTCCTAGCAAAGACAAAACGTTTTCTTTGTGTGTGAAAAAGGACCCTTTGGGGCCGGGGAGATGGCTTAGTAGAATAAGTGCTTCCCTGGCAAGCGCAAGCGTCTGAATTCAATCCTTGGTTCTGCCAGTAAAACAAAAAAGGACCCTTTGGTGGCAGGCATATTTTTTCCTTCCTAACAGAAAATCTGAACTCTGGTTGAGCATTAAAATTACCTGGGCAGCCTCTAACACTTGCTACACTCAAACGTTAATTCCAGCTCAATTAAATCGGAATTTCTTAGGGCAGAGATTTAAGAATTTTTAAAGGTTTCCCAGGTGATTCCAGAATGTACGCCAGGGTAGAAGCACTGCTTTAAGGAGGAGAGAAATCCTTCCTTGGATCCCTTTTAAGAAGAGCCCTTCTCTCCCAGGTGACCACACTTGTGCGGAGGGGACCTCTCTGTGAGTGCCTCAGAAGCTCCTTCCTGGGGGGCCTACGTAGTATCTGGGTGGAACTCTGATTCACTGTTCTCAAACTACTTCTATTCCATGGCCTCTTAAATTCCTCCATTTGGGAACCCCATATCAGACCGAGTTTTTAAAGACATTTTCTATTTTAAGATCTAAATACCAACTAAGGAGTGAATCTGTAACACAACACAGATTTTTGAAATATAAAAGATTAATTATGGATATAATCTGCTGTTACCTCTTCCTTATTATATGCCTCGATCTGCATTCATCTTCCCTTGTTATTATTTTTAATGTCCAAATTCATTGCATTGGAAGATGGGTTTCAAATATCTCCTTTAGACATTATAGTGATGTGGAAAGTGGGGTGTTTGAGACCAACATTATCCAGGAATGCAAATATATCAGCTCTTGTAAAAATGAGCTATGTGTTAAAGGGCAAGATTTTTCTTTCTCTCAAAGAAGACACAGTCACACATATATTTCACATGGTTGTTGAATGTTTAAAAGAGTTACTGATGTGGGAGTGTATAACAGATTTTCTTGTTTTATAGAAAATAAGAGTTCAATTTTCTTTTCTCCCCATGCTTTCTTCTTTCCTTTGCTCCTCTCTTGCCCTTGTTTCTCTTGCTCTTTCCCTCTATCCTCCCTATCTCCAGGGCTCTTCTCTGCATTCATTCCTCCCTTTGAAAGAAGGTGCAATATAAGCTTTCACATAACTGTTGCCCCTCCTTCTACTAAACGAAAATAGAAGAGATGGAAAAGAATACCATAACCCTAACACACAAGCAAGTATTTAATGGGAAGCATGTGCCTGAGTGAGATCATTCTTTTCAGAGATAACTGCCACATTCCACCATTAAGAAGTGATGTGTTCTCCATAATCTTAATTCAAATGAATAAGTTTGAACAGAAGAATCGCTACTAAAATTCCTAATGAAACATAGCAATTACTTTCTCGGTTTTTTTCTCTTCTTAATTTTTTTCTTATAAACTGGAGTCTGTGTATGGCAAAGAAATTAAACACAATATGTTTATAACCTTTTTAGTTAGGTTTTCATTTCAGTTTCAGGACAAAAGTCCCCCCAAATTTGGAAAACATCACTTTAAATATGAGTGAAATTTAGATTTACTGTTTCAAATAGAAATCCATTCCCATCCACTGGAGGACTTTTTAGTGGGAATATTCTTTCCTGTATAAGAGTATATATTCACATTTCTTATACACTCAAAATATAAAGTTTAAGTTAATTAGGATTGTGATTTTTGAAATAATGAGAGATGATCTGTCTTTGGAAAACAGCAGGGTAATCTTGAATACAGTCAGTGACTTTCATGGCTCCCTCGCTTTGTTTCTACCCAACAACTGACAATGTGCTTAACAGGTTAAACCATCAGAGCACTTTGTTTTGAGAGATTTTAGATTCCATTTGTAATAATTAGAGACAACAAGCTAAAACTAGTATCTTGTAAAGAGGGGGTGCAAATGCTACTGGATACTCAGACAATTAAAACAGTAAAAGTGACATGAGATTGTGTCTGTTCTAAAGTATATAAGAATAGTATATAGTTCTGGAGAGACAGAGACAGAGAGAAACAGAGAGAGAGAGAGAGAGATGCTTATTTTTCTTTAAGCATGAGGTCTACTTTTCTCCTATTTTTCCTGGTTATAGAGAGATACTTACCTAACAAAAGAAATGAAATACCATGTTCATAATGATGAATGGCTTACACTATGTAACGTTTAGCTTCCAGAGACCATAAGAAATGGTGAGACTGTGGCAAACCATGGGTATGCCCACCCATGTACCCTTGGAAATGGACCCTATTTCTACCAGATCATTGGACTTTTCAAAAGAAACAAGCACTTCGGATTTTGAACTGAAATGTTCTACATATTTTTAGAAAAAAAACCCTACTAAGGTGACAAATAAAACATGACTGCCCACCAAACTCATCCAGGAGCTTGTTAGTCTGCAAGGACTGGTTAGGGGAAAAATAATGCAAAAGTTAGGAAAGAAGGAATTTTATTTTTCGCTTCTTATACTAGAGAGACTATACGATATTTACACATGTGTGGCTGGTTTATTTCACTTGTGAGTATATATTCAAGTGGCATCCACTTCAGTATAAATGCTTCAAACTTATCATTCTTAACAGCTGAGTAATACTCAATTATATAGAAATACCACATCTTTTTCAACCATTTCTCATGTGATGACGTCTTGGTTATTTCCAAGATTTTGCTATCACAAATTGTGCTGCTATAAACATAGGTACACATATATCACTATGATACAATGTTTTCAGTTCCTTTGGGAAATTTTAGCATCTGAATTGAGGATTAACTATTCTAGAATGAATTGTTGACTTTTCAAGGGAGATGTGAGATGCTGTGTGTGTGTGTGTGTGTGTGTGTGTGTATGTGTGTGTGTGTGTGGTGCACATAGACTGTAGGCCTTTGGGAAAATCCTTTAGGAAGAGTAGGGTAGTTTACAGGCTAAATAACATTTCTGTGATAGTATATTGGGTTCCCTGCATGTGTTTGCAGCAGATGGGGAAGGAAATAATGCAGAAGGCACATTGGTGAAGAGCACTCCCTGAGAACTGCGTAAGGTTCCTGGGGAAACATCAGAGCAGAAAAAGGGATTATAGTCCACATAAAGTTACATAAATGAGCATAAATCTGCCTGAGTAACATAAATGCACATAAATCTGCACAAGATACTGACATCTTGTCTTAGTCAGCTGTCAATTACTGTACCAAAATACTCAAGATCACATATGTACAGAAAGAAAAAGTTTATTTCGCTTCACAGTGCCTGATCATACATTACTTGAGATGTATGCTGACAGCACACCACAGCAGAGGAGCACCCAGCAGGGCAAACGTTACTTACCTCAGGGCTGCCAGCAAAGTGAAAGAGGAGAGGAGGAGTCCTATGATCCCCTTCATCAGCATACCCCAATTACTAAAAAACCTCCCCATAGGCCCCATCTCTTGAAGGCTCAACCGCCTTCCAGTACCATCATGGGCTGAGAATTAAGCAGTTGCACACATGGACCCTTGGGGTCACTTCACTCATACTGCAACACAGGTGGAAGATAAGCTGCTTTTGTGAAAGTATTTTATTGAGAAGCAAATAGCAATGAGACAGTTTCAAAACATTATAGGACAGTTTCAATAATCAATACATTGTACATTGTTAGCTTCTTAGTGGCTATCCATAATCCAAGAAGCAGACAGGATATCCTGCCCAAACACTGTTAGTACAAACCTTTCTACTCATTGAATTAAGCAAAATATTTATTTATTAAGTTGTACAATTATCCTGATATAGAATATCCTTCTATATATACAGATACAAAATGGTCCTTCCTTTGTATCCCTTTTTTTTGTTTAGTCCTGTCAGAGATGGGTATTCCATTAGCATCTAAGTACTATAGGTGTGTGGATTCAGCAAAAACAATCCAACACAGTCCAGCAGTCCACAATAGTAGTGGATGAAAATATTTTTTGTAATGAGAAGGTGTTAAACACTGCATTTCTTCTCAGAGTAGGCCAGACAAAGTTTCTCAAGGTCTTCACCTTGTGCTTTCTCCCCAGCAACTGCAAGTTGCTGACTCTTCCACCACTCTTTGTTACCCTACCCACCCCCGCTCTTACATTTAGAGAAGCATAAGAGCAGACTCTGCCAACCTGCATGGTCTACCCTGGCCCACAAGCTCATTATGGACACTTTTTTATACTTGTAGATGTAAAATAGCAAGTACCGTATGCACATATTTAGTGAATTCTGAATGTGTACTATATGCTGTTGTTTTTTTTAAAGCTGGGAATTTCCCCACATGAGAAGGAGAATAATTTGTATTCACACTGCTTTGTGGAATTCTAAAATGTGTTTTGGGGGGATTCAATTCAAACACTAAAATAATCCATTTCATGCATATTAATTTATTTTTACATGAAAACAATTCCCATTTGCATGAGAGCTTTGGCAAGTTTAGAGTCTGGGGAAGATGTTATAAACAGTACTGTGGAAAAAAATCAAACCAAACACTGCATTACATGGGCAAGAGCTTGGGAAGACGAACTCATGTTCCTGTTCCCTTTTCTTGCTAGTGTCAGGAACCCCCTGGTCTCCCTGCCCTGTTGATCTCTCTTTGTCTGTTACCCTCTGTCCGGTTTCACATCTGAGGTTCTTCAGGATTTGAGTCTGAGTGCCTTCCATTTGAGAGTGGTTGTCTCTCCTTAGAATAATTCAATTTATCCTATAAAATTAATATTATATTGATGTCTGTCAAATTCATTTTCATCTGCGGAGTACTCAGCTTTGATGTTCCATCAACACAAAAATTTCCATTTATGAAGGAATTGAACAAAAGGACATCTATACTACCTCACACTTCACATATGAAAGTAGATGATCCCAGCATTGATCCCAGTTCCCTTTGCCTACTTTTCTTTTTTCTCTGCATCTGTATCTTACCCGAGCTTAATTTCCAGCTAACAGAGATGTGACTCCTTCATTTTCAGGATCTTTATTCCTCAGTGCCTCCCAGAGGAGGGAAGGTTGACTCCTAGATATGCTCCTAAAATCTGAGACCTTTCTTTCCCAAAAATTCACAGTAAGCTTTCTGAGAGTTTCCTGGGTTTAAATTAGGACACCCCCATTCCTGAATTTATCTTTCTAGGACTATCTTCAGGCAGAGGTTGGCTTCCCCATCCCACCCTGAGTGACTCCTACGGTGAGCATCTGGGGTGACTTTGGAGGGTTTCCCCCAGTAGTTTTCAGTAACAAGCATTTTGTATAACCCTTTTCTAATACTGAATTTTTATTACTTTATAATTATGAAACAAAATTGATAAAGACTTAAGCCTAACTATGTAACTTTAACAACTGACATAATATCTCAAGTATAACAAGAAGAAAAAATGAAAAGGATCTATAATAAAATAATATGTATTTCAAGCTATAAATGTAGACATTCAATTATATTAGAACCTTGATATTCAAACTGTGGTCCATAGGTCTGCATCAATACCTGTAGGGGTCTTTACCCTGCACATGGCAGAGTGGGAATCTATACCCTAACAATATCCCCAGATGCCTCCAGCATACTGAAGTTTGAGGTATGCTGCACAAGATGACGTTGAATAGATGTTTCTCTCTACTTCTAGAGTCCCAGTGAGTATGACAGCTGCACACATACTTAGATGTGTTGGCAGCTCCGACACCCATTGGTGTCATGACTTTGGGAAATGATGACAAAACTCTGGAGATTAAAACAAAACAAAATGCAGTGTACTCTCAATTTGCAGAATAGTTGTAGTATTGGAAATAACCAAGTGTAATAGATGAGGCAAAACATGTCGTAGGTTTGTACATCAATTGAAGATAGGCTTCTACAATTATAAATAGCTTTGACCCTCATTCAGGTTTTTTTTTAATATCTAGTAGTGTATTGGGAAGTAGTGTGGTTTACAGAACAATTTTTCATGTTTTCTTTTCTGTCCAATTGAATCTTCTCATCTTGTCTAGCTACAACTTTAAGGTATCCTGAATGTGGCTTTCCTGAAATGGTGAAGCTCAGTTTGTGTTCAGGTCAGGTTCTGCAAAGGCCTGCTGGAGGCCCCACAGGATTTCATGTCAAGGACAAGCCCAGACTATGAATCACATGGGCAGTTGTTCACAGGAATAAATGAGCAGAATGTGTTCAGGGGTCATTTGTAGAGTTAGTGATGTCTCTTGTGTGCGCAGGTGCCTACCATAGTGATAATCACGATAAGCATGGAGACCTTGTCTTTTTTGGCACCACTATATTCCCACTCCCCAGCCTCACAGTTCTCACATTTAGAAAAATGTCAGAATCACCCGAAAGGCTTATTAAACCACAGATTACCAGCGCACCTTCAGGGTATCTGACTCAATAAGATTAGGGTAACCCTGAAGATGCATCTTTGTAACAAGTTCCCAACTGATGCCTTTAATATTATCTCATATTTCAGTCACACTTTGAGAATCACTGGCCCAATATATATATATATATATCTGTGAATGAATGTGTTGCATCTAAGCATCTAATCAATAAATGCTGAGTGTATGCTAGTGCCACGGTCAGTAAATAAGTCAGATACCATTCTTGATGTGAGGAAGAAACATTCAAGTAGGAGGAGAACAAATAACTCTACATCCCTGTGACTTAGGAGAAAAGAGTTGGGTTAGTCAGAATGAATTCAGTCATATATTGCCTAGCTTTGGGATATGTTCTAAGGAATTCAAGACTAGGTGATAGTCACGGTGAAAATTCACCCTCACAGGAAGTGATGTGGCTGCATCACTAGATGATACACTCTCAAGGGACCTGCTGTGGCACATAAAGAAATTCATAGCAGTAGAGCAAGGGTTCATGGAACCAAGGCAAGGGTGAGAACCCCAGGGGCTAACAAGAGCAGCCAGCCTTTACGATTCCCAGGGGGAAAGGAACAGAAACAGCTGTGGTCCTGGAAGAGGGGCTGCTTACCAGGAGCTGGAACGCAGGGAAAGGATTCCAGAAACTGCTACAGGACAACCCTGTGAGAACAGAGTAGTGGACGATAGATGCTCTGGGACTTCATTTGTCATACCCCCAAACACCTCAGTGATTTCCACCTAGGACTGTCAGATAAAACAGAGGACATCTAGTTCAATTTGAATTTCAGATAAATAAGATAATACATCTTTAGTAAAGTGTGATATTTGCATATATTATGCTAAATGGAAGTTCCTTGTTTATCTGAAATTTAAAACTGGGTGTCGTGTAATAATAATAATAATAATAATAATTGTTATTATTATTATTGGTTCTGGGGATTGAACTCAGGACCTTGTGCTTGCCAGGCAAACATTTACCTTACTGAGATAATTGTTGTTAAGTCTCAGCAAATTAGATCAGAGGCCAGAAAGTAGTCATGGTGAGAGTTGCTGTGCATCAAGCTTGCCAAGACACAGAGCAGGGTGGAGATGAAGTGAAAATTGTTTGAAGTCTGACATTCTATTTTCTAATGTGTGCTTTCTAATGTATTCTCAGTGCCTAAAAGAGTACATACTTAATTGACAGGTACCAGTACATAGCAAATACTAAAAAGTATAAATAGAAAAATGACCACTAGATGGACAATGAATTATATGTGGTAAGATTAGAAGCTAGGACTTCATTTAGGATTTTATCTCCAAGGAAGTAAGATTGTTGTATCATAGACTATGCTGGGGTAAATGGCATCCAGTAGAATCATATGAGGATGATTTCAGGAAAGAAAGTAGAAAAGGAGATAAGGATAGATTTAATTTGGTGGGGCAAAGACAAACAAGATTCAAGGGCAATAGTTGTGAGCTGCTGGGTGGGCAGAATTTACACTACTGGGATAAGAAAGCCTTACAGAAGAAATGGGGAAAGCCAGTTGGGAGGAGAATCAAGAACTTGTCAGACCAGGGCTGGCAAGATAGCTTGGTGGTCTAAGTGCCTGGCTGGCAAGTGCATGCTGGGTTCAATCCCCAGCACCACAAGTTTCCTGATCTGGCCGAGCTGGTCATGGAAGCCCAGTGTGGTGACACACATCCATAATTTTAGCACTGGCGAGGCAGGAAGATCACTACAAGTCTGAGCTTGCAGCGATACCCTGTACCAGATAAATGAATGAATAAATAAATAAATAACAAATAAGCAAGCAAGCTTGTCATGTCATGCTGGAGAGGTCCACTAGCCATTCAGTTACGATGTCAGGTGAGCAACTGGATACGCTTCAGTACTGTGACCCTAGGAGTTGGAGGCCAATGAAAAGATAAAAGATGAGCAGAGTGTATTTAAAAAGAAACAGTCTAGAAAGAGAGAAAATAAAAATAGAAGCATGTAGGATCTTGAATACTAAAATAAAGAGGCTGCAGAGGTTAATTAATATACATTTTTGTGGAGGGAAAATGACAATATGCATCAATGTCTTAAAGGTATAACAATTTTTATTAAATAATCCAACTCCTAGAAACCTTGCCTATAAAATTCTAAAACTGGTGGAACAAGATTTATATACAAGAGATTTTTAAAGCATTATTTTGTAATAGCCTAGGATTATGCACAACATAAATGTCCAAAAATAGGGGGTTAACTAAATAAATTCAGTTGCAGCCATACAATTGAATATTATACAGCCATTAAATTATATTTATGAAGCACTTTTAATGAGCTGAAAATTGTTTTTGAAGTGTTATAATGTAGAGTTAAAAATGCAAAATTTTATATACAGAAAGAAGTCTATTATTTCATCATACTCATTAGAAAATACTAGAAAGAAAAATCTTGAAATATTTAGCATGGCTCCTCTAGATTATAAAATTGTGAACATTATCATTTTTCTTTGTTTTTCAAAATTCCCAGAATCCTTATTTTTCCCCTAGAAACTAAAACCATGTGAAACATTCTTTCTTATACCGAGCTGAAATCTGTCTCCCTTTTATCTAAATCAGTTGGTTCTCCTGGTCCCTTTGTGAACATGCAAGAGTAAGCAAATTCCTCCTCTTTGATACAGAACAGTTCTCAAATAGCTCGAGTGTTGCCCACCCAGAACTTTACCCCCACTAGTGACTCCATATAGTACTGCCTTCCAAGTTCACAGCTAAGAAGCCCCTCGCACCTTTCTCATAGCTCCTTGTGTTCCTATGTCACTTGTCCCTTGCTTCAGTCCTCTCATGGCCTAAGTGATTAGAATGTTGGGAAGACTCCATTGAGTGGGATATAGTATGCATGTGACTTTTATCATCTAAACACTACACAAATTAGGAGAGCTCACAAGAGGACCAGAGAGAAAAGGAAAACTGAGAAGACCAGAGAGCACAGCTATAATCAAATGTAACAGTGGTCCTAGTCAGGCTCAAGGACTCCCCCCCATTTGGAGGACCATGACAGCTTCTGGTAGTGTCTCTCAGCAGACTTAGAAGATGAGATGAAAAGTGGAAGCACTCTTGGCATATGAAGAACTCTTCCATGTGTTCCCAGAAATGCAGTCCTTCACATTGGCACCTTCCTGCCTCCTCTCCTCCACCAGGGCCTCATGTGGTCTGCTCTGGGCTGTGCAGTGCTTTCTTGGATTCGTGTCATGGCAAGATCAACTCAACCTTCTCCACTGAGTTCATTGCATCACTAGCATCAAGACTTTTTCACAAGTCCAACATTTGTCCTCTACTGACTCATCCAACTTTTAGGTATTTCTTAGAATGCTGTTCAGCTTCTAGTGGATTCTTGAAGGTTTGAGGTGGGCAGACATGAGTTCATATACTTACTCTAATATTAACTTGGCATATGCCTTCAACCATATTACTGATTTTTCTGAGCCCAAATTTCTTCATTTATAAAAACAAGTCTAGTAATAACTACTTCTTACAGCTCAGTGAACTAAGTAGTGGAACATCTAAAAAGCT
Source organism: Ctenomys sociabilis (assembly GCA_004027165.1). Taxonomy (NCBI): domain Eukaryota; kingdom Metazoa; phylum Chordata; class Mammalia; order Rodentia; family Ctenomyidae; genus Ctenomys; species Ctenomys sociabilis. The sequence continues at coordinate 4,289 of PVKA01011678.1, read as the reverse complement.
TCTAGCAGACTATATGAAATAGAAGAAAATTCACAAATCTTAGTTTTCCTCATTCCTTCTCATTTTCTTTCCTTCCTGTTTTTCACAGAAACCTCTTCGTTTTTAGAATTCCTCTCACTGCTGCCTGCAACCTACAACACTTCTCCTTCTACATCCATATTTTGCTCATCCCCATACCTGAAATATTTTTATTGTACATTTGTGGAAGTTATTTATTCTCCTTTTTGAATTCACAAATTTCTAACTTTCACTTTGGCTTTGTATTTATTTTTAATGTTGGGGTCTAACCAGGGCCTTGTGTACGCTAGGTGATTAAACAAATAAATTCAGAGGCAGCCATATAATTGAATATTATTGTAACACTTAACTACACCCTCAGCCTCTATGATTTCTTTTTATTGACTACAATTGAATTCTGGGAGCAGGAGCAAAGTTACAGCATTATGGGCATATGAGATCTTGCAGTTTACTTAGATATTTTAAATACCACGGCACTGAGGCTCAGAGACATGAGATATCCCAGGTCATGTTGCACTTGAGAGAGAAATAGAACTAGATTTGAGTTTTCTGATTATTTTTCCAGAGTTTACAGTCAAGGGAATGAATGCATTAGCATCAGGTTCTTTCTTCCTGGATCTTCCTCTCCAGGCTTCTGCTTAATCAGAACCAGTGGAGCAACAGTTTGGGTTGAATTCATTTTGAGTTCAGCCCTGGAGTCTCTTTTGCCATTAGCACCTTCTCTTCCTCTAGTCCTCATCTTCCTTTCACACTAGACCGTAAGATCTCAGTTTTGACTATAGATTGGCCACCTGATGACTTTCTATGGATAGCTGAGCCCCAACCAGAATCTGTCTCGAGTTGGGCATTCTCTTTTTCTTGTGGTACTCAACTGATGACTTGTGTGCTACGGTCATTGTTTTTGCCCATAAAAGGAGTTTTCCTCAAATCTGAGGTCAAAATGTTTTCTGTATTGTATCTGCACGTATCCTGTGATTTTTGTCTTCAATGCAATGTTTTCTATCTTTCTTGGAAGGGTTCTCTAATTAATTGGCATGTAAATGAGGAATCAGAGGTATGGGTCTACCAAGAGCTTTGCATAGTTCTCAAAGACTTTCTCATCTCATTTTGAAGGCAATTTGCATACTTTCACTCACATTTATCCTTACACCTCTGTTTGAAGAAACCTCTAATGCTCATTGGTGCTCTGTACACACAATTCAATGACCTGACATTTGTGCTTTCCTCTCCCCTGAGTGCTGACACTGCCTTTGGCAAAAGTGACAAATTTCCATCACTGATGCATCTCCTGAAAGGCTCAGGATGTATATGGGACACGGGCTCAAATTCATCTGGAGCTGGGGTTGTATACTCTGTTCTCTTTAGTGATTCCATGCACAAATTAAAGAAATAATGCATTCCTCCCTATAGAAAGAAATAATACCCCTTCACAAGTTAAGTTTCTTTTTGCTATGCTAATTAAGATTAGTAATGAATGAGACTTTTTTCTTCATCCTTATTATTCAAATGACATTACACAATGATACTCTCATGAAAGATGAGTTACTCTATCTCTTGATTTACATTTTGCTCACAACCTATTTGTTGTGGAAGAAAGGATATGTTCAGCTTTTCCCCCAATTGATTTGGGAACTTACTGATTGCCACCTTTTATGGAGCAAAGATCCCATTGCTTTGAGAGCTTAGATGAATACGGTGTTATCCACTCATGTGTTCATTTAGAATAGAAACACTAGTTATTTGGTGACACACACAAGAAGTTGTGCTGGGTTCTAATTTAAAAAAGGAATCAAAAAGTCCTCCCCTAAAGACATAGTGGCTTAACACGAGCAGATCCATATGGAAGAGGAGCAGAACCCATCAAGAGGGAGGAAATGTGGAGGGCTGTCCTGGAATAAGCACATTTTGTGACGTGGATACCTCACGAGAGAGGAAAGCAGTTCAAGTCTACGTTTCATGACTTAAGGGGCAATAGAGGGTAAAATAAACTTCATTTATGTACCCTTCAGAAAAAAAAAACAAAAAAAATTTCTTAATAAAGTACAATAAAATTCTTATCAATTGGGAATTTTTATTTTGCACAGACACAAGTGCTTTTAAGTTTATTTAAAGTTATGTTCTTTCCTTGTCTGTGCACTGAAGGAAAAAGCAAACTCAGTGAAACAAAGTTCTGGAGGGCTGGAGCCTGAGACAGGCTCTGGACCAGTGTTCCAGGGCCCATGCGTTTCCATCAGCCCTGAGGTCTGCAGCATCTACAACGCTGTCGTGTGCATCTTCCTCTGGTTACTATTTTAGTTTGGCCAGTACATTTTCACAGTACACAAGGCTGACACATTCTTCATGGGGAATTGCTGTAATATGTATAACATCTTAATTCTTCTTTTCCTCCCCTCCCTCTCTCCATCTCTTGGGCCCTTCCCTTTTACAAAAGAATAATCTCCTGGTTTCCTCTTATCTATTTTTTCCTTTGCTCTTTAATTATGCTTTGGGTTCTCATATAAGAGAAACCATGTGAATTTAAGCTTGTGTGACTCCATTTTTATTAACACGTTGTTCTCAAGATACGCCCATTTTTTTCTTCAAGTGACTTAAATCCACCCTTCTTTATGACAAAGTAGTATTCTATTTTGTATAAATACTATCTTTTATTTATCCATTCATTTGCTGATGGTCATACAAACCATTTTCAGGATTTGCTACTATAAGTTTTGCTGATACAAATGTGGTATTATGGTATGTGTCTAGATGTCCCCCCAAAGCCTCATATAGTCATTGGGTTTCTTCAGAGGTGGCTGAATCCAGAATGCTTGATTGATTTGTGGTTTAATGATTGAATTAAGGACACTGGGATTAAGGGTGGGTGATTGCTGGATCAGTCTACTGATTGGATTGGTACCTCCCAAATTTCAGTAGATAGGATGCAATATAAGGAACAGAAAGAGGCTTGTCCTTCTCTGTCACTTGTTTTCTCTATCTTCCATCATATGAACTCTTGCCCTTCTGCCATGCCACCCTGTCTTGGATCTAGCTGATTATGGACTGAAATCTCTACAAACTGAGCTAAATAAACTTTTTTCTCTTTAACTTTGGGTGTTGGATTTTTTTTTTTGTCCCAGCAAGGTGAAAATTAACTAAGACAAATAGGTACAAATGTATCACTGTAAGATAATGTTTTTATTTTTACTTTTTGGCAGAACCGGGGATTGAACTCATGCCCTTGTGCTTGCCAGGGAAGCACTTATTCCTGCCATCTCCCTGGCCCTTGTAGCATGTTTTTCATGCTTTTGTTAAAAAAACCTCAAAGGAAAAGCCCAGGGGAAGAAAATTTGCGAATACTCTCCCCAAAGATGCAAAAGGACCCTTTGCTTTGGTGCTGGACCAAAATGATAGCCCTGAATCACACCTCATTCTCCCACTCTGGCTCAACTGTAGGGCTGGAAACAATCATTGAATTCTTCCCTCAAGCACTGCATACAGAAGTGGTTTTCAAGTTTTTAAATACTTTTGACTTGTAGTTTATAGTGAGAAACATAGTATGCATACTTATATCTCAGAATGTGAACAGAAAGGTGTTTACCCTTCCTCTATGATATGCTGTAATATTTCAGTTTGTAAAGGATCCCTGCATGACCAGATAACATGATTTCATACCCCACCAGTGATATGTAAATTGTATTTAAAAAATATACTTGCATGACCTGCTTGGAGGAGAGGTGGTGGTGATGTTAGATATAAGTTGAGAGAGTGTCCTTTTCTCTTAGTTTTCTTTCAATGAGACCAAGGCCGTCTGTCTTCAATCTAAATGTCCCATTGGCCTATGGACCAGAACCTATAGGTGATACAGTGATTCTGCTTTGCAGCCTACCTGGGGAGCAAATAGGGACACTTTCTAAGGGAGAGCATTTGGGGTCATGGAAGGACAGTGGCAATTGCTGCTTCCACCAAGATCACGTCAGTGAGTTTGTACAAGGTAAATCATGACATTTGCATGATGATCATTGGACAGCAGTATTTTCATCACAGGACAAAATTTTAACAACTTTTTCTCTCATGGACTTTATATGAAAAAGGTTTTGAAAGGGTCCAAGAACATACTGGCTTTCTTTACCAAAAAAATGATGGGCAGAGAGAAAGGCACAGAAAGGAGTCCAGAAGGACCAACATGTGGTGGGCAGAAAAAGAGTGGGTAGAGGATGTCAGAGAATGAGGGAAGATTGGGAATCTTGCCCTGCAGTTTAGAAGGTTTTTATAAAATTTAGATATATCAAATG